>CM067299.1:30628049-30798049 GCA_034231615.1 Meghimatium bilineatum | reverse complement strand
AGTTACAATGAAAAGTTACAAAAATTGCACACAGAAAATGTTTCAAGAGATGCATACTATACTGATTGCCAAGAAAAGATAAGGTTATAATTTGTTTATTTACAGCTGGCCTGTGTAGACTTGTTAGCATGTGAGGAAGACAAAATAGCAGTAGAACGTGTTTCAGCATTGTTGGCTTCACTGGAGGAGTGTAGTGAATATGTGGCCACATGCAATGAACCAGAAGAAGAAACTTTCAAGGCATTTCGACTAACCTGAGACAAAACAACTTTTAGAGAGATCTATTGTCTTTCCCCAGGCGAATGATTGTTGATCGCATTCACACTTGCCTTTAAGCATAGGGGTGGGAGCTTAAGCTGTCGTTTCAAGGCCAGATGTGTCGCTGAGGTTGCATTTAGTCCATGTTTGTTCAAGTCTACCTTGATGTTTTCTATCCACTGTTGTCTTGGTCTACCTTTGGCTTTACAACTGGATATTCTTGTATTATATGCTCTTATTGGTATTTGGTTTGGCTTCATTCTCATAAGATGACCGAACAGTTTTACTTTTAGAGAGATTAATGTGGCTAAATGAACATTTGATGGAGGAATAAGTGGATTATTTACAAAAAAACACCCATGTTGTCTGATTAGTTATTTGCAGCTACATCACAAGTAAAAAACATTGTAATGATAATGGCATGGAGAAACGGCTGATAATAGACAACAGTTCTGACACATGAGAAAAGCCTTAAAGAATGTGATCCCTATCAACTACTTGAATTGAGTTCCACACTATCCCAAACGTTGAAAGCATGAATTTGGTCAAACCCATAGGTCCCTACTTGATTTCTTTATTTATACTAATATGAATGTCTGCTGTATCAAAAAGTTATTGATGTGGTAATTCATCATTGTGTTAAGCACAACCTTGACTGATTGTTCATTGCACACATAGGCCTACAACTGGTAGATTTAAAAAAAATTTGGTGAATTAAAATATGCCTATTATGGTGAGGGAGGTACGTTTCTTTCAAACACAGAAGTTGAGTCCAATTTAGTTATATCCAATTTGGTTATTTTTATGATTCAAAGTCCTATTAATAGATACACGGAGAAGTTACTGATATGTGAACATATCTTTGTGAATGTCATGAAAGACAAGTTTACTTGTCATGCAACATGCGAGAGAGAAAAAAAATGAGCACCAGATTCATGTTGGCTTCATTTACTTGTGTGAATCTATTTGCTGATAAATGTTCAACACTTGACACTATAGTCACACATTCAGCAGTTCACAGGTAGACATCATTCTGTAATTGTTAACTACTCCAAACATATAGGCATAGATCATTTAAAGAAAGCCCTAGATATCTGATGTAACAGATTTCCATATGGACCTGGTTTTTCTGAAAATTTTGATGCCGTCATACAGTTACAACATTGGTTTGTTCTATGCATAGGCCTACTCCAAAGAATGACTCGCATTGAAATAGTAGGTAGCTAATGAGTTTACCTCTCTTTTGGAGAGATGTGCTACTTTCAGCCAGTGAACAACAAAGTTCAATTAGGTTATTTCAGGACGCACTACCATAAAATATTAGAGGTAACAAAAAACCCAAGATTTTATTAGCTAATATTGAATTATAGTGAAAACTGGGTATAATCAAAACAATCTGGATACTGTATTTAACTATGCATACCTTTTAAATACCGATATTAAAAAATTGAATTATTCCCTAAATGTTGCCTAATTACAACTTGTTCAGTACACAAGACTTAGGTAGGAAGAAGTCACTAGGAAGTTAAGATAAAAAAGTAAGTACATTTTTAAAACATATAGCTAAAACTGAAGAGGCTACAAAATATATTTTTTTCGAATTCTTCTTCCCCCCCCCCCCCCCCACCTGTGAGGCATGGGTCCCACGGTACTAGACTATGGGTTGTATTATTATATAGACTCCTTCCGAGTAGAAGGCGTCATCAATATGCATTACATTATGCCGAAAGCTGATGTTTCTAAAAAGAAAGCTCTGATAATTCACTCCATTGCACATGTAGTCAAATCGCTCGGGACTATCTAAACAAAAACTAACATCATTATTTAAATTATTATTACATAGAATATGCCTAGTAGAAACTCCGTTTAATAAATGGTTGGCTGTACACGAGAACGAAGAAGATATAATACAGGTTTTTTTTGTACAGTAGTATACATTAAAATAAATAAAGTGTGTTCTTGTATGTTTTATATTGAGTCAAAAATGTTTGGAAAGAAACGCTTACATAGGGGGAAAAAAATGTTTGTTTCGTTTCAGTATTATTCATTTGAGAACTCTTCACTTTTTAAGCTTTGAAATAGTAGCGTGAATAATAATAATAGTAGTGGTGGAAGAGTTCAAGTTCTTTTTACGAGATGCAGTTTTACTCGATAACGTTGTGATATTTATTTGTTATACAAAATTATCAATGAAACGTGCAAGCATGAAGTCTAGCATTGCACAGGAACCCAAGTGTCGGCCAGAAGGAAGACTGTTTCCAAGGAGAAGAGTTACTGTGAAATCTCATCTTCTCAATGGCGTTGGCGATTTTGAAATGGAGTTGTCGCTTGCCATTCAAGAAAGTTTAAAATACGCGCAACAAGAGAAAGAGGAACTTAGGGAAAATGGATTTTGTAATACAAATGGACCTAAAACAAAAGAAAGTGAAAATAAACGCGATTCGTCTTCTATACCTAGCAGTAGAAATGACCAGCCTCAGGTAACCAACAAAGCAGCGCAATTGGCTTCGGCAATGGCTTCACCAGATTCATGGGCTAGTGAGGAAGTGGGTCGCTTGAAAGATTTACTTATGAGCCAGGCAGAGCTTATTCAGTTTCAGCAGAATGAAATAATAGAGAAAGATAGAGAAATTAAGGCGCTTATTGCAGCTAAAGATGCGGTAAGCATTGTTCTATGTTGAGTGTTTAGTGGAGTCCTCTTTCTCCCCCTTTATTTTTGGTGTGATTTATTTTTAGAAAATCACGTGACGTATCATGTGTAGAAGTCGCCACCATTTTTTTTCAGAAGGCGTTTGTGTATGAAAGACATGTTCAGCCATTTTTATTATCATATGTTTTTATTATTGCCGATTTCATTTAATAATAGTGTTCCAACATATTCCTATAATAGAATAAAAGTAAAACATTTGATATAACTTTAGAAGTACAGAATTAAACCTTCACTTATCCACACCATGGGTCTTTCTTATTCATTCAATCCACTAGTATTTTTTTTTAACTTCTAATAATTGCTAATTTAACTAGTGGCGTACCGGCTATAGTAATTATTAATTAATAAGTTCTGTTAAGTAGGTCTATGGGCATAAACAATCAAGGTACAAAGTTATACACTTATTTATAAGTTATGTCTACAATTCTACAGTAGGGGCCTATGTACTATGTTTTTTTGTAATGACCCTCAACTAGTCAACACAACTGTGACAATACAAATTATATCATATGTCCCTACTAAAGAAAGCACTTTACTAAACTTCACTTTCTTATTTACAAGTGTCTACACAAATAAAATAACTTAAAGGCCCTAAGTAGTAATTATGTAAAATAAAGTTTTGTTCACAAGACTAAGACATCTTATCTTACAAATGAAATGGAATATATGTGTGACTTGATCATCATATGATAAAATGAGTGATTTTCCAGCCTCAAAATTCAATTTGTAACATGAATTAGAATAAGCTAACTACAGTTACTACACTACACAATAAAAGCATTTGATAAGTTCAAAGTTTACTCAAGTCCAACCTCATATATTATATAATAATATTATATTTATAATATGATAAATATATCATATTTATATGATATAACTTTTGTTTTCCTAATGAAAATATCACTTATTCTAGTTGAAGTAATTATGATTATATGTTGTTATGTGACATATTTTTTCCAGAATGTAGTCTTCCTTTTGAATCTCCAGAAATTTGTGCAGTCTCTGGTAAATTTTCCTGCCTCCTCTAGCGACAACTGCATGCATTCCAGAATATCTCTTGTACAGCGATGTCTTGGTCAACCATTGCCTTTTCTGCTTTCTATCGCACCTTCCAACAACACTCTTTCCATGTCATCATGTCTCTTCACATGACAGAAAAACCCAACTTTCTTAATATGGTGTTTAAAATCCAGCCTTCTATGGACATTATCTATTATTCTATTATCACATATTGGTTGTTCTTCCTTGCTGTTCATCATATTCTCAGGACTCTTCTATAGCACTTCTTTTTGAAAGCCTCTATTCTCTTTAGAATAGAGGCTGGTTTTATTTTCACAATCATATGTCACCACTGGGAACACGCATATACATAACAAAATACCTTAGTTTCAGTGTTTCGCACTGTGCTACAGTTTTTCAGTAGTTTTAATTTGGACATCGCTATTTCAGCTCTCCTGATCTTGTTTTGGGAACATAGCCCTAATGCATAAAAAAAATTACCAATCTTCTTCAGCGTTCATTCTCAACCTCCCATTGGATCTCCCTTGTAGTATGCCCATGGTCATACCAGATTTCCAGCAGGATGCAGTCCAGAGAATGGAAATGCGTTGTGTCATCGTTTTATTTGCGCCAATGGCCCAACACATTCATCTTCGGCAAATTCTATGCATGATGTTATAGCTATTATCTTTCTGATGTTCTCACTGTGCATTTAATCAAGTATGGTAGCTCCAATAGCCTTTCCTTAGACATTTCATTTTGCAAGTTTGATCTTTCTCTTATGTGTATATGTTAGTTGCCATGTTTGGCATTGGTAGCATAGTGTTGGTATAAAGATGATCTTAATCATTTGTTTCTTTACTTCCATGTTGATTTTTGGGTGCAATGGCAAAGGTGATAGCTGGTATGTCAGAGTATTTGCCATTTGACATCTTTTTTCTATCTCTCTATCAAGTTGTTTGTATTCTGTAAAGATACTTTCTAGGTTTTGAACAAGTCTTTCTCATTTGATGTTAATATAACTGTCGTCTGCTTATCTAATTTCTGGAATTTGTAGACCTCTGTTTATGAGTGAATTCTTGTTGCATTGTTTCATATTTCTCATTATGTTCTCTGCATTATTCAACACATCCATAAGGAAATTCTTGGCACAATACTCCTGTAGTCTGCTGTATACTGTATATGATTATATGCTGACCAATATTAAGTTAATGTTTAGAAGTCCCTGGAAAATTTCAATGACTGCTGATTTGCTTAGGACTCGCCAGTTAAACTGCATTATTTATTTATATATTACCTAGGTCTACATAATTTAAGACAAGCTACAATTTTGAAATATTTTTGATTCCATTGTAGTAAAGTAAAATATGTTCTATTTATATGACAATAGAAAAACTAGCAATATTATTTTCCACTATCATTGTTGTGCTGTATATAAGCTGTAACACAAGTTGTCAATATCATGAAGTAAAAACTCATTTTATATTTAGACATGGGCATAATAGCATTTTATAAAGTAGGCATAGTCTGTTAAAGTAAAACAGGGACAATGAAGGTGATATTTGGCATTGGAAGAATAATTTTTGATACGGTAAGTAGGCCTATAGGCCCTATATATTCTTCATAATATAGGCCTAGAGTCTGTGCATCTTATAAATAATGCATAATTATAAACATAAATTGTATTTGTGCTATTTTGGGCCCCTTTTTTATATTAAGAAGTAGGCTAACTGAGTTAGCTGCTGTTGGGAACATAGCCCTAATGCATTTAAAAAATGACCATTCTTCTTCAGCGTTCATTCTCAACCTCCCATTAGATCTGTCTTGCAGCAGGACAATGGTCCTACTAGATTTCCAGCAGGATACAGTCAAGAGAATGGAAATGTATTGTGTCACCGTTTTATTTGCGTCAATGGCCTAACACATCCATCTTCAGTGGGAAAATGACCAGTATTCCAAGACTTCCCTACCAAGAAGTAGAGAAAAATTAGATTAGGGTAGTTGGGGGCAAATTGTCACGCTTTTCATATTTTAGCATATTCTGACAACTAGACTTAACTATGAGAGACCAAACTACCATCAGTGTATAGCTTATCCATCCATCTTACATTCATGAGGATATTGAAAACATACAGTTATGTGTAGACAGTAGAATGAGTATTATGAACATATGTAAAAAAAATGCAATTGCCCCATCATTTTGGGCAAAGTGACCCAGGCAAAAAGGTGATGCAAACCATTACGATCGCCACAGTGACAGGTCAAGCACACAGGAAGTGTGTAAATGTGTGCTAAGAATAGATAGAATAAAAAGATATACCTAATTTCTTACTTTAATCTGGAAAAAAAATTAAGATAAAAGGTAGTTTGTAAGTTCTGTTTGAAAGCTAACAATGTATTTGTATAGTTGGATGATCATTATAACCATAAATATTGGTCTCTCCCAGCTTCAGAGGGAGAACTTAGCAACTTCCCTCATACATCAGCATTTTTTCATACATTTTGAGAACACTTTACCCCAAATCACATTGTTAGCAACTATCATAAATTCCGATGAAAAAACAAAGTATCCTGACAGATAATGTGCTTAATTACTTAACATCACAACACATATTTCAGTTTAAACATTTAAAAAATCACAATATTAATGATAATGGCAGGCAGAAACTTGGTAAGCTTGTTGTAAATGATTTATATTGATTGTTGTTTTCTAATTACATAGCTACAATGTCGTCTGGAGAGGATGGAGCGACGTATGTCATTATTGAAGCACAAAGAGGAGTCTCGAGAAGTTTCAGGAACACTGGCAGTAGACAATGTAGTAAAAGCAGCAACATCTTCTCAACTAATGCAGCATAAAGGGTAAATAAGATTGATAAATATAAAAATGAACTTTACCATATGTCCACTAAATATCTATATGAACTATACATGCTCAGACCTTTAACTTCTTGTATCCTTTTGGGAACCTCCGTAGCATAGTTGTTAAGGTTTATCTTGTGCTCAAGAGATCATGAGTTTGAATTCAGCTCTTTACGCCATGTTTTCAAAGTGGAGTGTTAGAGATCCCTGGGTTATTATCGCTTGAAGCTATGAGTGGAACTCTTGGCAGGTGTCGTGCCACTTCATTGACAGTGACAGAGTACATATGGGGAAACTCATGCACAATGAAGGCAGTCTTCTACATCTTTTGAGCCTTTTGTTAACCCTTGATCAGGAAAGCAGTCTTGTCACCATTACACCATGTGGTAACTTGTATAGAAGCAACACATTCTTTATTTTGATCACATTTTTCTATTAACCTTTAGCAAGCCGGATTAAAAAATACAAAATGTCTTCCTGCCACTGGATTCTTTTTTGAGAATTTGCTTTATTGATGGTGGCTGTTTTGAAAATGTGATAATTTTTTGTTGTTAGAGATATTTAAATAATATTTATTATTATAAAAATATTATGCATATATTGGTGTAATTTATGTACGTGTGTGTGTGATACAAGACGTGTGAGAAAGTGGTAAAGACGTTTTTCACAATAAAACATATTTTATAACAAATAAAGAGAACAAAATTAGTAAAAAAAATAACATACCTTACTTATCGAATTGCTGGGCAACACTGTACACTAAATCACACACAAATCTGTTGTATTTATGTTCTTTCATTGTGAAATTATCAAAATATTGCAGGGGAAACTGTATAAAACATGTATATTTTCAGTAAAATCGTTCTTTGATCTTAGGCCAAGAGTCATTTTTGGTGCCACTTCAACATATTCGATATCAAACATCTACAAGTCCCCAAGCCAACACAGCATTCTGTATATTCACTGCTATAACCCAATAATTCATGATTCAAGCCACGATTCAATGTTATTTTATTCAAAATACAATGATACAACGGCCTATAAACCTGATTCACCATCAAGGCATCTTGTGTTGCAGTATCCCAGCATCATCATCTTCTGCCAGAAGTGCAACATACATTACTGGGCCAACTATATCATCATTCTTCTGTCAGATTTTGTTTATTCATGCGCTGTGATGGCACATCTAGCATTATGAACTTCAAGCCCTGTTAGACATGGTAGTACAAGAAAGTGAAAATAAAGGCCTAAGTAACAAGAATTCAGAAGTAATGGTTGTTTCAAAGGAATACACACCATTATGATGCAGTAATAATATCAATGATGCAAAATTAACTCTAAGTGGATAAAGTCTAATATCTTGGCACCATTTTAACATCAGATGGCAGGTGCTCCAATGAGATAAAGAGCAGGATAGTGCAGGCAAAATGGGAAAGAGACAGCGGAACTCTAAGAGAGAAATTTCGAGATGGTTTGTCACCGTGGCATTAAAAAATGTCACCGACTGTACTTATTAACAACACAGTACAGACAGTTGTGGAGAAACATGATCACCTACTCTGTCATGCCACTAAGCATGATACTTGATTCATTGTCAGGTTTTTGGCCTATTCTCTTTCCCCCCCCCCCCCCCCCCCCCCCCCAAACTTTCCTTTGTTGTCTCCTATGACCTTATTGGAATGAAGACAGAACTGCCCTATTCTTTGCACTCTGAATTAAAAGTTCATGCCGAGGTTTACCAAAGGGGTCTATATATATACACACACACACACACACACACACACATCTACAGGCAAAAGAGCCAGGGGTAGACCAAAAGAACAATACTTAGAGAAAGTAAAACAATCAATATCCATACTATTCAAGGTCTGTACAGAATAGCTTTGGACAGACAGAATTGGAGAGATCTGACCTCAGCCCTATGGGCTAACTTTAGCGCAAAAGGAAAATTTATGAATATTATACAATTATTATTATACACTTTACAATTATTGTAAAGTGAGTTGCTGATATAATATATTTACCTGAAACACCTTAATGTTGCAGATTACATGAGACATCAAGTGCAGAACCACGAGAGATCAATAAGAGAAGTCACAGATTAAACTTGTCACAGAGGAAACATCACAAAAGACAAAAATTTATAAAGCCTACAAACTCTGTTCCAGAGACAGAGATAGAAGAAAGTAATGATGAGGAGGAGGATGAGCAGGAGTCTTCAAATGAATCTGGCTCGGAAGATGAAGATAGAACCCAGAACGAATCAGATAACTCTGAAAGCCCTAAAGAAATGAATGATAGTAATGAAGAGAGTCTGTTGGAGCAAGAAGAAAAGATTATAGATTACCAAATCATGCAAACAGAAACATTATATCACCTATACTATCCTAAAAACTTTTGCTCCAGTCCTGATTCTAAGAAACTACAAGAACAATCAGAAGGTAATAGCTATGTGTTTCTCATTGAGTCACTTTGTGTTCTAAAAGTTAGCTATAGGAAGCTGTAATAGCAGAGTCTCTTTTTAACACGTATACTTAGAACAAAATTCTTTCTTTACCAACACTTTTCAAAATCTATGATTATTTTATTCTTTATTTAATACAATTGTATACAGCAAAATTATATTACTTATTCAATACCCAGGGTTGCCAGCTTTCACTCTTTTTTTCTGTGCCAGGTAGTGGTGGGTGCATTTTGGTAATTTTTTTCTTCTTTCTGTGGTCATGTACCTTTCAGTGTTGAGGGAAGAGTGATTGTACGGTCATTTGCCTCTTCTGCTGTTATATTTCCAAGTGTCTCTAATACACTATCTATCCACCTTTTACAAGGGCATCCAATAGGTCGACTGTTTTCATATCATTTGTTAAGTGTTTTTTGGATATTACTTTGCTCTTTCTGTCTGGTTATGTTACCGTACCATTTAACTTGTTGTTTCTGGATGTATTCTATTGTTGACTTGATCCCTAATTGTTTCCTTAGTGCTTCATTCCTGATTTTGTCTCTCAAGTTAACTCCAATCATATGTCTCACACATTTCATTTCAGTGGTGTTAATCTTATGAATTGTTCTAGAATTTAATGTCCAAGTTTGAAACTGATAACACAACGTTGGTAAAAAAAAATGGTGTTGAAAAGCACTTTTTTTGAATGTTGGTATGAAGATTGAATTTCTCATTTTCTTTTGTTTCCATTGGAATAGATGTGTGTTTCAAGATTGATGTAAATGCATAGTTTACATAGCTGGCTTTTTGAATTATTTTCTGAATCTCTCTTCCAATCTTCCATCATCTGTGAAAATGCTCAGAAAATAAGAAGTTTATAATACCTAGATTTGTTTCTGTAGGATTCTAATAGTAATGAAGTGAAGAGAGTCTGTTAAAGCAAGAATAAAAGATTATAGATTACCAAATCATGCAAACAGGAACACCTATACTATCCTAAAAACTTGTGGATATTGTAACAGTATATAAAATATAAAAATATAAAATATTGGATATAAAAACAGTAACAAAGTGTTTTGTTACTATCACTTGTTACATATTGTAGAGAGAATTAATAAATGAAATAAGGCTTTTCTTTTTTTAGAACATTTGATATTTAAGGATTGTTGAGCTTTCAGGCGCTACTAATACATCCAATCACATCATTACAATATGGCTGTTATGCTTTCATATCACAAATAAATTTAACGAGTTGTATTTGTAAATTTGGCCTACGAACTACTCTATGAAGATCCTACAATGAGCATTAATAAATTTCTTTTATATTTGATCAACATAATCAAAATAAAAAAATATGCAAATTATATGCAGCCTGACTATTATTCAAAATGTAGAAACATTACATCATCCACCCGGGAAAAATCAATCAATATAAAATGAACATCTAAAATGGCAAATGAGAATTTGCTGATACAATTGTTTGTTATAACCTTGCATTTGTTATTATTAGAACCTTTCAATCAATCATCGAGTGTTATGACGAATGGCGTATGTGACCATGTTTCTCCATGACTCTGTCTTTTGTGTTCTCAATAAGCTCGGTTGGTGAACTTCTACCGTGCCACAATAAGTCCATCTAGCAACTTTTCTCTTTGTCATTCCCTGTCTCTTCTCCCCATGATCTTTCCAGTGGTTATTAAGTGTTCTTCTTCATCAGCGTTCATTCTCACACTTCTGCTGGATCTCTCTTGTAGCAGGACCATGCTCCTATTAGATTTCCAGCAGAATGTAGTCCAGAAATGGAAATCCATTGTGTTGCCGTTTTATTTGCGCCAATGGCCCGACACATCCATCTTTGGTGGAATTATGTTAAGAGTTCAGATTGTGTTCTTCTCAGCTCTAGAAACCTTGATTTCTGCCCCTAATGTTTGATATGATTCTTCATCTTTTTTACGCCAGCATCAATGAGAACATCTACATTTGTTTTCTTAGCTGTCCATTGTATTTTCATCATTTTTCTCAGAAACCACCTTTCTGTAGTCTCCAGTTCATTCTGAATTATTTTTTTTAGTTCATACTTCCCATCCATAAAAAAAGATTAGCTTTGAGAGTCTGTGAGTATTACAGAGTGTGTTGATGTATCAGTTATCTCCCAATTAAGTGCTGATGTAGCTCCCTCTATCTCCATCCTCATGCTTCATTTGACAGTGGAATATACTGAAGATTTGTGTCCATGTTTTATTATTACTGTGACCATTGTTTTGTTACTAATACAACCATTGTTTTGTGATTACTATGCATATTAGAATATATTCAAAATTGCTGATGCACAAGAGGAAACTTATCTTACAAATTAGCTGCAAGACATGACACAAATGCAACAGAACCCATAAACATTTAGTGCAGAAATATGTGAAGAAGCATCAATATTGTAACATTTCTACTTTTTTATTATGTTTCGCCCAAGTAATATATAGCACTTTCATGCAATATATGTCACAGCTTTTATTGTGCTACATGTTATTTCTACTCGTTCAGTTTTGTCAAGATTGGCTACCCAAAAATTTCAAGTTGGTCACATCTTCAAATAGGCTAAAAGCTATTGCAGAAAAATGTCACCAGAAAATGATGCTATTTAAAATGTGATTTGCTTGCTGTATGTGCATTCAATTACTTATTTTATTCTTTTTTAGTTGAAACTCCGTCCTGGCGATTAAGACCTATGACAAACATGTATCAATTAGAAGGCACAGAGGTATGTACGTCTCATTTTGATTAGTTGATGATCTATAATTTGATAATTTTAGGTGTTTTTGGTAACCACTTCACTTGATAACAATGGTCAAAATGACAATTTAGTATAGTATTTTTTTGTTTTTATCTTTAACATTATCTTACTCCATGTAACACATTTGCGCATGCGGTTGCATCTGTGGATCTCACCAATGGCTCACTAGACAAACCACCCATGCAACAGAAAACCTTAGTAGATGACATGCCGTTATATTGAGGTTATCTTCTTATAGAAGCTTCATGGCACGTCATCTAAACAATCCCGTAGTCGTAACCTTCGATAACAGTTACCATGTTGTTCCGACAGACCGACGTTGTGCTTGAACTAGTTGCGGGCGTGGGTTGGGCGGAACAACAAAGAAACCTGTCGCAAGAGCCAGCATTGTGCCCTGATGTTGACATCTGTTTCGGCGGCATTAGACTCGAAATCAAGAATTACTCCATGTTTTATGTTTCTTTTGATTTGTAATACACATTTAATTGAAATAACATACTATACTCATGAACATCGTAGTGCTATATATACACATTGTTATTCTTTATATAATTTAATGTCCAGATAACTCATTCTTTCTTCATGTTCCAGATTGTAATTTTCAATGTCTTATGTCCCTGGTGAAGACTTTTTTGTTGATACATTTGTGTTTTTAATAATGTATCCCATTAATAGATTTCCTGTTTTTTCTCTCATTCCGTTAAAATGTCTTTAGTTGTGGAATTATTGTTATTTTAGATCGATGTAAGATTTTCACATGTAATTTAATGCACTTTAATGTGTAGTATATTTCTTCTCATTAATTCTCAGACTCCTACAGATTAGCAGTTTGTAGTCCACATAATACTACTCGTTGTTGTGATTCACAACTTTGCTGTAATTTCTGCCTGACACATTTAACTTCATGACTTCTAGGTCACTTTGACCCATGTGACAGGACAGTCAACTTCATTCTCAAGACTGTCTCAGCCACCACTTTACAGCATGCTTGGCAGGTCATAATATCACTGTTCTTTGCTTTCTTTTGAGCTCTGGCAACACATGGACATGTAGTGTATTCATTTTGTTTCTTATCTTTTTATTTAATTCTTTCTGATCTCATAACTAATTCAACAGATGTAGCACAAACAAGCTTAAAGCTTTGTTTATCTCTTGATACAGAAATTTTTGTCAAAACACTAACTTTGTTTTAGCACATAAAATTGTTAGTTTTCATTTTTCTTTTGTTAACCAGTTTTACTAGTCTTCCTCCACATTCAATTCTTCATGATTATGAAATTACCACTGCAATTTGCTACATTGCATTTTTAGTGCAATGCAGATAATAATTTTTCACATTACTTAAAATGATCTTGCAGTGTTGGTAATATAAATAATTATTAGCATAATATATTTAGTCTGACAGTCTTTTGCACTCATTCTTAAACTTCTACCAGTTAGCAGGATGTAGTCCAGAGAAGTGAATGTTACATCACAGTTTACACCTTTAATTGCATTATCTACACATCCAACTACAGCATTACATTTTGTGTAACTTTAATTTTCTACGGGTTAAGGGCCAAACCTATATCCAACACTCTTTGGTCACATCCTGTGTCTGCATGTCAATTTTATCATTCTTTACTCCCATTTTGAACTAAGGCAAAGCACATACATATATATTTGATATAATGATTAATTTTATTTCATGGGTTTACTGTGCTCTGTAGTTTATTTAATCAAGTTAACTTGAATTACTTCTAAATCAATCAAGAGTATAATTTATAACTAGTATAGGGGTGGGGAAATATGGCAGCTGACCGAATCTAGCTCACCAACTCACTTTTGCTCCCTACCAGACGTGTTTAAAATTACTATATACACTGACCCATAAGCTCACAAAATTTCAAATGACAAGCTGTAAACCACAATGCTAAACAGTGATAATTAGAAAATTCTTGAATCAAGTTTTTTATTCTGATAATTGAATTACTTTACTTTTTACCATGACCATCTGCAATAGACCTTTGCACAGAATTAATTACCAAAAAATACAAACAGAATAAACCAAGAAGCTCTTATGTGGACAGCTAAGGGTAAAAGACCTTAAGCAACCCTAAAAAACACCATAATTAAGGAAGGGAGTATAATAGATTGCCATACAAGAACTAAAACTGCAGGCAGTGGATCGCAACACATGGAGAATCAAAATCTCTTCCCTATTAACAAACTAACAGAATTAATTAGGCCTTCACTTGTAACTTTTTTTATTATGCTAGTGTTTCCGTTGGTCACTATTTATATATTTGGAGTCGCATGTCAAAAATAGCCAAGACGACTCCAAGTATATAAATATTTACCAATGGAAAACACGAGAATAATCAAACACATCACTAATCCTCTCTCATGTGTGGATATGTCCTATAATTTTTCCAGAATGTTGTCTTCCTTATGGATTCTCTGGACACTCCACGATTCTGGGCAAGTTGATCTGCTGCAGCTATAGACATGTTTGAGCAATCTATCACTGCACCATCATCTGTTATATCTTCCCCTGTTGTTATTAACTATGCCTTCAGCTATTAACCGTTACATACTGTTATGTCTCTTTATATGGCCAAAAAAACACATGCTTTCTTGTTAGGATGTTGTTAAAGAGCCAGCCTTCTTTGACATTTATTGATCTTAACAATTCTTGATGTGTCTTTTTAGCTTTCTATCATATACGTTAAATTCTTCTGTAGCATTTCATTTTGAAAGTAGCGATTCTCTTTGCTATAGTTTTATTTAATGTCCATGCCTCGCAACCATATATTGCCACTGGAAATATGCATGTTCTGATCATACATAGTTTGGCTTTGCTGCTAGTACCTTGCCAAAGATTTTTCATTTGAGCAAGTTTCAATATTACCATTGCACCATTGCAATTCTCTTCATTTCAACAGCCCAGTCACTTATGTTTGTGTCCAAATACTGGAAATTTGTTACGTCCTTTAGTTTGAAATTGTCAATTATTATCTTTGAATGTACTTTCACTTTATCTGTTATCTTAACACTAATCAATAAACATCACTAATCAAAGCCTAATTAATTATGTGAACTGGTCTTCTATACTGTCGAAGGTCACGGTTTTACCTATATAAAAAAAGGCAAATCACCCATTTTCATGTGTAAATCCCTCTTTCTATAAGAAATATTGTGACTTTTTTTTGCAAATTAAATTTTTATGGGAGGGGTTTTGCCCACCCTTTGGCTACATTTCTAGAACTAAAGGTCATCTTCAGATTTGCTATTGGGGGGGGGGGTACACAAAACTCTCCCTTATATATTTGCACTTATTAATGATAACAGGATGAGACAAATGCTTTGTTTTTAAGTCCTCTAAGAACTAAAAAAAGGCTCTTCAGATCTGAATTGCAGATCTGATCAGATCCTGGTGAATTTGGCCCTCACACTGAAAAATGTTACCAACTTTTGTTCTAATATATATGTAGAGATTGATATAATGTTTAGTACATTAACAAATATAATTATGTTATTTTATTTATCCTGCACTAAAAATCCTGCTTTAATAGATATTTATCCTGCTTACGAATAGCAAATGTTGTTTTGCAGAATATCACAGATGAAGCATATTTCAAGAGACATCAGAAGTATGAGCATGAAGAGAAACGACGGAAAAGGTAAGGTTTCATATGTGCATATATATGCCAATTATCAAATTGCAAGATACTATATATATATATATATACATACATACATACATACATTTTCTAAATAACGAAATATGTTATAGTATTAAGGATGTCTATATGTCCATGTTATATGGACTTTATTTTCTGGTTTATCCTCTGTATTCCCTAGATTTATGCTGTTTATTCTATGATGAAATTCTAAATAGATATTTTAATAAATTCTTTTGCAAGGCACCAACAGCAAAGCTAAATTACATTGGCTTAAAGCAAGCATACACCATGTTGCACTTTATAACTGAAACTAGACATATAATAATGAAGTGACAAAGATAATTACTCCTTTCTAATGAGTTACTACAGAAGAATATTGAGAATACCATAAATAACATAAAAGATAGTTTGGGAATTATGAACAATCATTTCATGTGGGAAAAACCCTGGCTCCTAAGCAACATAAGAAAACTGAAGTTTTTGGATAGTGAGACATAACAGGATGACAAAATTAGTAATTGTGTCAGCATCTGTGGTTAAGTCGACAGTGACACAGACAGAGGTAAAAGGTCAAGCACATCTGACTGGTTAGCTTTCAGATTAGTGACCAGCATGTAGAACAGGCAGTGTTTATAAACACATTGCAATGTATGGCTGGCCTTCCTAGTGATATGGTTAGGGATGTCCACCATTCATAAATATCATATTATTAAAAGTCCACCATGATAATAGTAAACACACTGTTTCTATATCTTTCTTGATAAAGTATCTTCTTTCCCGTAATTTTTGTGTGACGAAGTGTTTTAATTTCTATTCTGGTAGAAATAATTTATTGCTAGTAAACTTGCCACTAAGTATTGGCAATTTTTGTGCCCGCTTAATTACAAAAATTGTTATTTTTTTTATGAGTTCTGGGAATATGATAGTTTTTTGTCATGTTTTGTTATCTTATATATATTATTTTAAAATAATTCATAATTTCCTGTGAGACATAGTCAATGTACAGCTGACATAATGTAAGTCCTTCTATGTTCATTTTCAAAAATTCTTTAGATTAGCAGAAAGTAGTCAAGAGAAAAAACATTTTTTGGCATAACACAGCCGACTTCATCATGGCCTATGGGTCACTGACCATCTTTGGGAGGGACCACCAACTCCACCCTAACCCCCTTAGTCTCCTCTGACAAGTAACAGTTGCTATTCTTTGCACCCCTTTCAGACAATGCACAGGCAAGATGGAGTGTTAAATCACTTCTATGCATGGTTTTTCCGCAGACATCCCAAGAATAAAGTGCCAGGATAAAGTATCTCATACTAAAGTCTTCACAGAAACCATTCTGAAGTCTGATGTGTCAGACCAAAAGGCACACATATTGCAACCAAACTATTGACCATGACAAAACACTCTTGTTATTGGGACTACATCCTACTAATCTTACTAAGTTTGAGAACATTTGTAGAAGAAGAAAATGTCATCAAACTCAAATCTTACATATGCATACATTAAGTTTGTTGTCACCTGTTCTAAATCTAAAAATTAAGTATACTGTTAACAAAAAAAAGAAACGCAACTTTTTTAAAACTACATTTATAAAAGATATTCGCTGAATTGACATCATTCAACCTATTGACTGTGTCCACCTGGTCATTAACTTCTTGTGGTTACCTCAATTGTATTCATCTCCTGATTCGTGAGGTCAAAGTAAAACATGATCAAAAGAGATCAAAGTAAAACATTTTTTGGCAATAACTCGTGACATGTTAATGATAATCCCATGAAACTTAATCACCACAAAACTCTCTGACTATATTATTGAATGCCTATAGAAGATTGACAGTCCTCGAATAAATTCAGTTTGAAATTGAATGCTCAGGTATGGTTCATCTCACTACAGAACAATGATACATCATCATTGGACACTTACAGACTGAATAATCGCAAAGTGTAGTGGCCAGACAATTTAATGTGGTTAGAACACTTTTAGTCACTTTGTAGGTGATTTCAACAAACTGTCTCAGTGGAAGACCCAGTCACCTCATGAATCGATTTGCGTCTACATCCTCCACAGTCCAGTTGATGCTAGTAAGTCATAGAATTTCAGATCAAACAGTCAGAAACCGTCTGCACGAGGCTGGTCTTTAGGCTAGAAGACCCAACAGAGGTCCTATTCTTACAGACCTGCACCACGAGAACTGACTGCAGTGGATGAACTAGCATCATCAATGGACCGTTGGGAATGACTGGAGGCTGGTTTGGTTTAGTTAGTAAGTCTGAAAGTTTCTTCATGCCAAGGTTATATCATTAATACCATAAAATAAAATTTTGGTACACGTTTGAAATAATATTGCATTTCTTTTCTTTTTTAAAGAAGCTTTTTTTCAGTAATGTGTTTTTATTTTCTAACATATTGCTATTTATGGTGTACTTTTTCTGTAATTTAAGATTTGTTTTTGGATGTGTGATACAGTAATAACACTTTTAAATATAACTTTAGGTGGGATCTTCAAAGGCTGCGAGAGCTACGCCTGTCTGAGAAGTTGCAGAGGCAAAGAGAAGATGAAATAAGGGCCAGTCAAGATGAAGTTGATGTAGAAACATTTTTACCTTCAATTCATGATTGTGAGTAAAAGAAATTTTTAAAATTCACTTCCACTTTCCTTTAGTAACAGAATTAGTTGACCAACTCTGTTCTCTTGGTGTGTAAATTGTTATATTTACTCTTAGAATATATGCTCTCAAAATTATAGAGTTGCTCTAGACCATGGTTTCTCAAAGTGGGTGAAAACACCTCAACAACAGCAAATGTTGTCCTACCATTATTCTCAGTGAAACTTGGAAATGAAAATTAATTTTGTAAACTAAAATGTAGCTGTCAACAGTAGAAAGTGTTGTAGTTTCATCATGTGTTTTTGTTTTTCTTAGAAAATAATAACATTTGGGTCCCTTTTTTTTAGCTATTCTGTCCATCGGAATTGTCATTAATCATACTGTTATTTGCATTATTTATATCCTCAAACATGACAATAAATCTGTCACCAAGTCTTGAATAATATAACTGTTACCATGCTACAGTCTGAAAACTCCAGCTAAGTCAAGGTATTTTGCACAGCTGGAGTCCGAAGGAATAAAGTACATGAGATTGGTGCTTCGTTTGGTTTCACAAACTATATTTATGAACACATTAGATTGGTAATGTAATGACATTAGAAATAGGCTTTTCATTTAGGAAATACATAGTTTACAGAAACATAGGCCTAGACATAGGCTATAGATAATAGACATAGGCTAGACATAGACATAAACATAGGCTAACGGTTAAATATGGATTCATCATTTCCCCCATTAAAAAAATTATTTCTAACTGAATATTATTGTTCAAATATGTTATAGAATGATCGATGTTGTAAGGGACATCTGTTTGCACAGACAATATTATGTTAATTTTGACAGTTTGATTATGTATCCACATAAATACAATAGATTAGGTATGTTAGAAGGACTATATCAGGGTTGCAACACAAAGAAAAAAGTATAGATGAGTCGAGGAAACATATTTTCAATATTGTTTTTTTTTTTACATTCCCCCCATTTTTCACCATTTCAATTTTCGCACACCTATTATATCAGACATACACCAACAAAACTAATACAATATATTCAGTATTTCGCCCGTGTGTTGCCGGGTCCCGAAAGAGGAGCAAAGAATAGCAACACTGTTTACCTTCAACGCATGTCGTAAAAGGCAACTAAGGATGTTATGGGATGGAGTTGGCTGTCCCATCCCATATAGGGTCAGTGACCCAAAGCCATGCTGAAGTCGGATGTGTCAGGCCGAAAGGCGCAGATATCGCATCAATGCTGTAAACCATGACACAACGCATTCCGTTCTCCTGACTACATCCTGCTAATCTGCGGGAGTTTGAGAACAAACACAGAAGAAGAAGACGATTCAGTAATTAATTCTTTATTTACATGTCCAATAATTATTATGAAATCTACAAACAAAAAAACTAATTGCGTTTTCCAAAAACCCACCAGAAATAACAAAAATGTTCAAAAAGAATTTAGTGGCAGGGAAGAAATGTGTAATTTTAATGCTAAGTGCTAACGGTTAAATATGGATTCATCATTTCCCCCATTAAAAAAATTATTTCTAACTTTGAATATTATTGTTCAAATATGTTAATGCAGCTACCAAGATTAAATGACCATTCTGAAAGGGGTTTTTACCTCCCTATTTTCTATGTGCTTTTGAAGAAGAAATGATAGCATTAGATTAACACCCATATAACATCTACGACCATGTTTGGAGGATGGGGGGTCTATAAAATCTATACGAAAGGTTGCAGGAAAGAGTTTGAGAAATTCTCTCTAAACACTAAGATATCAGTAGAATATTTTTAGCGCACTATTTTTTTCAAATTTGGCAATTATATGGTACCAGAGTTTGAGAAAGAAGGAAAATAGTAACACATCCATCAGTCCATCAGCTATGCATGTCATAAGACGGGACTAAGCATTGAAAATGAGGTTGATTACTCTACCCTATAGAAAACTAAAGCATATAAAATACAATTATCAATGTAGATTTATACATCTTGTCAACTAATAAATCATGAGTATCACAACAATAGTGTCACTTTCACGTAGGTCTGCAAACGTGTGGCTTGCTGACGTGAAGAGAACGAATAAAATAACTACTGGGGCTTTTATATGCCGGGCAAAATCAGGGAGGACTACTCTAGAAAAAAGTTATTACAAAATAACGATGGAAAATTGATGTGGGTGTTTGTTGTTCATGGTGACAAATACCATAATATGGCTAAAGTCGCCTTCAGGGACCTACCAACAATAGATATGTGGTTAAAGCTGCCTTAGGATTGCTACAGGTTAAAATATGAATATAGTTTAATTAGGCAAATATCATGTTATTTTTGTTTATAATTTTTGTTTTCTTTCTCAGTAAAACATATTGAAAAAACAGACTCAATACCAGTTATGGCATTTGGTCAACCAGTACCATATGTGTCTCCAGCGTAAGTATCAGTAAATATTAACTGTTAGTTTTTATACATTGTTTATGGTTGGTCTTACTCTGCAATGTAATATCTAACATTGTCAGTGTGTTTTCTGGCTTGAAATTGGAGCAAAGAATAGCAACACTGTTTATCTTCCATGCATGTTATAAGAGATGACTAAAGTTATATGGTGAAATTGGCTGTCCCATCTTGTAGAGGGTCAAAGTGACCCAGAAACTATCTTGAAGTTGGTGGGATATGTCAGGCTGAAATGTGCAAATATCACAGCAAAGCTGTAAACCATGACACTGTGTATTCTGGTCTCCGGACTACATTTTGCGAATTTGCAGAAGTATGAGATCGAATACAGAAGAAGAAGATACTAACACAACCATGTGTTTTATCACTATACTGTTTGTGGTATATTGAATTTTCAAGTTATAGACACATAGTGATTTTTTTTCTGTTATGGAAACTTGAATATATGTCATGGTATTGCAGTGGCCTAAAAGGAGATAAAGAATAGTAACACGGTGGACTGTCTTGCACATCACAAAAGGCAACTAAGGAGGATTGACTATCCCGTCTTGTGACACAAAAATGTCATGTGGACGTTGAATGTGTTAGGCTGAAAGATGTAGATATCACACTAAGATGTATACAATGACATTACATATTTCTTTCTTCAAACTACATTCTGCTAGCTAACAGAACTGTGAAAATGAACACAGGCAAAGAAGAAACATGGCTGCAATTAAGGATTAGTACAATTATATTGCTTTATTTAAACATAATAATCTTCACAATATCGACATAAGGAAAGAAGAAGTTCTCAATATTTGTGTTATGATAACAGAAATAGTATTAATTTGTGCTTCTAGTCCCTATGCCAGGCAGTGAGTGGTTCTCTCAAATTGGTTAGATTTCTTGAATTTTCTTTTTAAACTAGAGTGCTGTATTATTAGTGTGACAATGAGTGCAATGCATTAGCTGGAAGTCTTTTATTTCTTTGTTCCTTTGACTTTTGCTACTGCATAGACACATTTACATGATAGGGTTGATCATGGACATGGGAGTTTATGTCACACTTTGATTTATTAGTCAAGCTAATCTGTTTCTGGGGTTCCCCATGGAAAGGTGATACAAGGTCTCTAGTGTGTATTACCTTAGCGGGCCTGGGAAGAAGAGACGTTTCAGATACATTTGGGGAGTTAGTATTTGTCCAGAAATTTCAAGAAATATCTATAAATATATGAAATTAAATTTAGCTTTTTTTTCTAAGAACAGAACAATTGACTGAAATTAGCCTTGAAAACTGGAGTAGTTCTTGTTTGTTTTAAGTAGAAGTGGACAAACTCCAGAGTGGAGCAATGTGCTCCATTCTGCTTTTCCCGCAGGTTGTTGTGTATCAGAACATTATTATAGAAAGTTATTGTGAACCCCAGAAACAGATTAGCTTGACTAATAAAGCAATTGCATACTTAATATAAAATATTGCCTTAAAAAGATCACAACCCATCAATGTTAAGTGGATAGCTATGTCTGAATAGAATATACAGCAGAAGATGGGTGTGTCCGGCCATTGTTGCAAATAAACAGTGCCACAACACATTTCAATTCTCTGGACTATCCAGCAGGAGTTTGAGAGTGAACGCTGAAGAAAAATAAACAGGAATAGTATATACTATCAACAACTGTAACTATATTCTTTATTTAAGAAAATTTTATGTATATGTGCTGCATATTAAATTTTAATTTCAGTATTTGCAAATAATCAGCTTTCATTCATTTGTAATATTTGTACTGACTCTTGTTCTGCAGAGAATTTGAAATACCATGGGAAATAACCAACTCAGGACCAGTAATATCTGCAGGGAGACAAAGAACGAACAGTGTGCATTCCAAGAAACTCTGACATCTATGTAGTATAATTCTTGTTTCTGTTGTTTGATTTCATTTTCTTCCTGTGCATTTTTGTTAGACAAAAATTATATTGCTGTCATATTGTTTCTAATAGACCTAGGTTTTTGTTATTTATTGACACAGCAAATCCATTTATGTAATATGGATGGAAGTTTTGTCAATCATTGAAACTTGTGTACACTTCTGCAAACAGAGCATCCCTGGTATACGTTATAATAATTGAAGAAGCATATCATGTATGTGACATTGCTATTAAACTATTGAACAATTTGAATAAAAAATGTAGGGAATAGTTCAGTTTTTTTTATATAAAAAGATATGTATATGTTACATAGGGGGGCCATCAGAATTTTAGAAAGACTTATGTGGGGCATTGTAAAAAAACGGTTAGGAAACACTGCCCTAGAGAGTCCAAAGGGTGTTTATATGTTAAGTAAATGCTTTGGGCAGTAATGTAGATAAATTTTACTTGCATAGGCATCTATCAGCGATATGTCAAGCTGAGACTAATTAATGAATCTTATGCATGCCTGGAATTTACTTCCATACTCAGAACGTGTGTGGGAGGTTACTATGAGACACTCAGCAACGGCAATCTCTGCAGCAGCTGTACGACTCCTGATTCTGCAATGCCTGTCAGACTTATCTTGTGCAAGACTCTCCTGTGAATTAATATCTACATTGAAGTGAGTCGGTGATGTCTTAAATGTGTTTTAAAGTGCTCCTTCTGTCTTGTGGAACTCAGTTTGGAGTTCTCTATGTAACAGTGTGGCAGTCGAATATCCTTCATGTGCACCAGATGACTTGCCAAGCTTTCTGTGCCTTCATCAGTAATCGTGTGAATGCTTATAGGTTTAGATTTCATAATTTCATCAGCACTTCACTATTTGATATTTAATCCCACCAGTAGATGTTGAGTATCTGATGGATGCATCTTAGAAACTAGCTTATACCAGGGATGTCCTATATTACTTTGAATAGATTTAAAATTAAAGTAACAACCGATTCAAAGGAAATACTTTATATTTTACATTATTTCCTTTAGATTTACAAAAAAAAACAACTTAGAGGCAGTAAGTATGCAGCAATAAAACTATAAATTATTGTCGTTGAATTTTATCAGTCATGCATGAATGCAAAGGAAGATAACAAACTGCAGTGTTGTTTGTAAATATGTACAAAGACATTTTGAAAAAATATGCTTACTTCGCTCACTTTTGTCCAGGTGATCCTAATTTGTGTAAAATAATAATTGTAATCCATATTCCTGATCCATGGACATAAATTTGAAAGCAAAAATGATTACTTCTCAATAATATAACCTTGTAGCTATTGTGACTGTCATTATAGCATTTGTATTGTATTGGCACCACACATCTTTGTACAAAATCGAAAGAAATGTGTTTTGATAGTCAAACTTTCTGTAGCAGCAGTATCCTAGGGATAAGTAATTTGGGAATGATGATTACTATCGCCTGATTATGTTTATGATAGATAACATATGACTTGTGTCATCTTTGATAAATTCCATATAACCTTTAAAAAAGATGATAGGGGTATTTATACAACAGTGACCCTGTTAAAAGTCCAATATTGATTATCATATCAGAAGGTATGATGACCTATAACAGGATAATCTTTACGTTATGATCAGTGCCTGGGTGTTATTATTTCTCTATCTCTATTAGTATTATGTTTTTGGGTACTTTTATTGAAATATGTTAACATTGAAGAATTACTTTAACAAATTAACAAAAAATTGTATTAAGAAAAGTACTGCAGTTATATTTTATTTGCAGATTGATTAATGTTTGTCATGTACTGTCGGTTGATAAACAGATAACATAACAAATATTCTGCAAATTTGAAGAAAAAACTCATCGTTCCTGCATATTTTTTAAAGAGGTAATGTATCTAATGTATTTTCAAGTGTGAAAACAACTTACCTCTCAATAATTCATCATAATCCATAGTGATTATACTGAAAATACGATAAAACAAGTCTATAAAACCCGATTCATTTTCAGGGCTCTGCTCTGGTTTGAAAATGTTGACAGATTGCAAAAAATTTTGATATTTCAATGTCATTTGTTACATGGTCTCCACTAAATATGCAGAAAAAGGTAATAAATTGAAAAATTTGCCATATTAAAAATAATCTGGTAACCAGAATTTTAAAAATGTGGCCTCTTTTATTGATTACAGGGGATCAAGCAACGGGCCTTTGTGGGGTTTGTACACTAGACCACGGCTATCTTATACAGTATAAACTATTGTCGAATGCACTAAACCTGAGCGTGTTTAAGCATTGTTTTTTGGCCACTTTGACTAATGGAATATCCAATTCTACTTGCAAAAATGCCTCTTTAGTTTCCTCTTACATCATACATGGCAGATCAATTTGTACTGTATACTCATTGAAATATACTAGAGGCGGTGACGACCCCTGTGGAAGTCCCGGGCTTATGACTGTTGGGGGTCAATGCCCAACTACTATATTTTAGAACCTCATATTTTAGAAATTTAACTGTTCAATAAAAATGATATAAAAGTTTTGTTATGATTGTTAATGTTATGTTATTAATTTAGATAATGTTATGGTTCATGAATTTATATTGAAATAGTGTACATATGTAATTATTGTTACTATTTACGTTCATGGCAGTATTTTGCATTCATTCTCAAACTCCTGCAGATTAGCAAGATGTAGTCTTTTCTTCTTCTTCAGCGTTCATTCTCAAACTCCCGCCAGATCTCTCTTGTAGCAGGACAATTGTCCTCCTAGATTTCCAGCAGATGTAGTCCAGACAATGGAAGTGCATTGTGTCGCTGTTTTATTAGCATCAATGGCCCGACACATCCGTCTTCGGCAGATGTAGTCTTTTGATTGGCTGGTCTTTTTAATATGTATCCTATCAACCTCTGGTGTCTTTTCTTGAGTTCTCTTTCTACTGATATTTGTATTTGTTTAGTTCTTTCCATGAATTCGTCATTGGTGGTCATATAGTGTTTCTTATAGCACTCTATACTGTACAGGTATCAAGTTAATTTGTAATTTTTCTGGTTATCACTTTTGTTCACCCATATTTCTGAGCCCTGATTTAAC
The DNA here is from genome assembly GCA_034231615.1 of Meghimatium bilineatum. Lineage (NCBI taxonomy): Eukaryota > Metazoa > Mollusca > Gastropoda > Stylommatophora > Philomycidae > Meghimatium > Meghimatium bilineatum. The sequence goes on along the minus strand of CM067299.1, from coordinate 30,772,279 downwards.
ATTTGAGAGAAATATTCTTTGTTTCTTCTTCAGCGTTCATTCTCAAACTTTCGCAGGTTATCTTATAGCAGGACAATAGCCCTACTAAATTTCCAGCAGTATGTAGTCTAGAGAATGGAAATATGTTGTCACCTTATTATTTGTGCCAATGGCCTAACACATCTATCTTCCAATGTATTCTTAGTTTTGTGTTTTTATTTAATTTATTTTTATTTCCATATATTTTCTAATATTTCTAAAGAAATTACTGAGTTTTGAGAACAAATTTCTTTGTAGGATAACTAACACCCATTGGAGTGAATTCAAATCAAATATAAAATCTGAGAAGAGACACATCAAAATTTCATCACAGATGTTATCAGGAAACGCCGTTGGTCCTACATCATGTCCTACGCGCAGACATCAACAGAATACATCACCAATCTCTTGAATGGATACCTACAGGCAAAAGAGCCAGGGGTAGACCAAAAGAACAATACTTAGAGAAAGTAAAACAATCAATATCCATACTATCTAAGAACTGCACAGAATAGCTTTGAAAAGACAGAATTGGAGAGATCTGACCTCTGCCCTATGCGCTAACTTCAATGCAAAAGGAAAATGAATATTTTCTCATGCAATAAAGTTTACTCTTTTCCTTTTGTATTCTTATCCACACGTCTGTTCTCTTATCTGTCAACGTTACTGCCCAGTCTATGTATATGACAGAGTTCCATTTCATGTAGAAGGAGCCCATATAGGTAACCTACTGAATACAATGAAATAAATCCTCTAACCTTTTTTTCCCTCATAATCTCTGTTTTGCTGAGATTACCTTCAATATAAGGTAATATTGAGTAATTACGTTAATTTACGTAAGTACTATTGAGATTACCTTACACTTTTTTAAATTTAAATATTTCTGGGCATCTGTAGTCAAGTTAATAGCTGCAGAAGTTTAAAGCATTGATGAGCAAAAAATGGTTAGATTCCTGTGCTGGGATATGAATTTAACCAATTGGTATACCAGTGCTGTGTGTGTGTGCTGTTGTTGTCTGTCTCTTGATCTGTTTGTCTTATTCAGAGTAAGTTGATAATATACTTTTGGATCTTGATTTGAAAAATGTATTGACTCAAGTTGTGAGGTGAATTTGTGTCAGCTGAATGTACCTGGTTGAAATGCCATCTTCTGATTTCATATACTGTGAAACTGGTAAAACATTGAGTGTATATATATATATATATATATATATATATATCACACACTGCCATAGTCAGATGTTTCAGACTATTGCTGAAAATAAAACCATGATACAACACTCCTCCATTTCCCGAACTACCGGGCACATCCTGCTGGAAATCTACTAGGACCATTGTCCTGCTACAAGAGTTGCCAGCATGAGTTTGAGAATGAATACTAAAAAATATTATTTTCAACACTTTACTATTAGTGTTATATGGTTCCTGTCACACTTGTACATTACTGGAACATTAAATGGGAACAGAGAATAGTGACCTGCCAAGCATGGCATATGGGGCAACTAATAGGGATTTGGTATGAGGCTGACCTCCTCATTCCATAAAAAATAGTGACCACAAATGCTGTGCTGGTGTTGAGCCACAGGCACAGCTTATCAGCTAAACTATAAACCACAATGTAACACATTCCATTCTCAAGACTACATCCTGCTGTGTTGCAGAAGTTTGAGAAAAAACACAGATTCCTGCCCAAGACAGATCAAATCTCTGTATGAAATTAAAGGATTGAGAACTTTTAAATTGTACTAGGAGAGAAAATGAGAATGGTGGATTCACGCACGAAAATGTAGAATTTTGCACACCACACACACACACACACACATATATATATATATATATATATATATATATATATATATATATTGTTATAATTTTAAAAAAACTACAAGCTGTAGTATTCTGACTGTAACTATCATGTGAGGACGACCAGTCAGAATCCTACAGCTTGTTAATTATTTTTTTTAGTTTATAGAATACCATAATCTAGATAGATGCATACTATTTATGTACTCTGTACCACTGTAGTACACTTTATTTGTTGGTAACATATCCTATTCAGAATGTAATGATCAGTCCAGCAATTTATGACTAGTGATTTTTCTAGGCAAGTATAAGGGTGTCTAGTAGGTTTTATTGCTTTCTGAATTGCCAATATGCAAATTTGTCTGTGGTGGAGTTTGAGCCTGATATCTTGGTAAACTAAGACACAACTGATACCACTCTGCCTTTGTGCCAGACTATTTAGAGATGCATACTTTATTTAGAATTGAAAAATTGAGTTCTGGAGTATCAAGTAAACATTCAAAATTAAAGGTTTACATGCCATTTTTAATTGTTAATGTTAATTTCTAATTGTTACATACCATTTCTAATAAAGCATGTGCATGCTTTATTACTCAAGTTTTCCCATTTCCAAGCCATTAATACAGTGTTAGGTCCTTATTTTTCATTGACCAATGTCGTAACTAGGATGATGTGGTCAGCATCAAGCCTGCAATTTTTATTTTCCCAGAAGATCTAGTACCAATTTCCTTAAGCGGGATTGACCTAGGAGCTGTTGGTGATTTTAAAATATTTTCAGTTGAACTGGAAATTGAACCTTGGGTCACTCAAACAAGAAGTCAGTTCTCTAACAACTGAGCTGCCCACATTGCTATGTAAAAATCAGTTATTCAGTATGAAAGATTTACATACAAAGCTACTGTTTATAATTGTTCTAATGCAGTTTTTCTCTTTGAAATAAATTCAATATGAAAGGTTTACACACAGTTACTGTTTCTAGTTAATGTTATGTTCTAATTTATTTTTTTTGGTTGCCCTGTAGAAATAAGTTACAGCATTCAATATGAAAGGATTAAATACAACAACAATTTTATTTTTTAATGTTAAGTTTGAATACTTTATTGTGATGATACTAGTTACATTACTTTCAATGATGTATCTTTATCAGAATGTATTTTAGTAATTTAAAAATTATAATCTCCTTAAATAACAGCTCTATTTTGAATATAATTATGGAGATAAATAGAAATAAGTATAAGTTACCAATAATTATGAACACAGTATATTAGCAATGAGAAACAGAGACACACAAGATAGCAGACAGACAGTAAGGAGCCTCATGGCTCCCAGTGTGTAGCGCAAAGTTCAAAACATTCCTAGCAGCTTTTTAATCCGAAGTCAGTTAGGTCATGAAATCTGAATGAAACTATGGGTTATATTAAAACGTTAGACTTATCATATGATGACGTCAAATTTACTTAACCTGTACCAAAAAATAATTAATTAATACTTAGCTCAGGATTGATGCACAGATCCTATGTCATGATGATCAGAGTCCAGCATTTAACTGAAAATACATATACAGTAGAAATTTGATTATCCAAATTAGTTGGGGATCTGGCCGTTTCGGATAATTTAAGATTCTGATAATCAAAAATTCTAATTAGATATAGCTCAGGAATGAAGCAAAACGGTGTACATACATACAATCATACATTGAAATGAACAGAATTTTATTGTAAAGGTACAGTAGTATGTCAGCAACTATGTATTGCAAATAAACTACATAGTAATGGCACGTACACACTGCCCCAGGACGTCTCTACCGCATCCGGTAACGCTCAAGCTCTAAAACTATTTCACCCAAATTTGATTTGGATAATTTGGGATTTAAATAACCGGATTTCTACTGTATTATATTTGCCCATTTATGTATTTATATCTCTAGTTTACTGCTGGACATAGGTTTTGTGCATCAACCCTGAGCTAAGTATGTTTATTTTTTTAATTCATTCTTTTGTCTCATTCTATCATTTTTATTTATGTCCACTCTATCCATTATTCTGCTTTTCTCTTTGCTTTTCTATTAATTTTTTTTATGTTCGCTCATTCTCAAACTTTCACTGGATTACAACAGTAAGATGTGGTCCAGGGAAAGCGTTGTGTCACCATTACATTTGTGCCAATGAGCTGACATGTCTGACTGGCAGTAGTAGCTAATACATTCTGTTTTTTTCTCTTTCACTGAATGGTGGATATATTTTCTTCTCTTTCACTAAATGGTGGATATCCGTTGTTTTTTTTCTCTTTCACTGAATGGTGGATAGCCATATCACTAGGAGGCCATATTTAGCAAGCTATAACCTTTACTGCATGCTGGTCTCAAATCTAGCCACTGTGAAACTTGCTTAGCCTTTTCCTGGTGTCTGTGCCACTATCAACATAGCTGAAAACTGCAACTTTTTTTAATTTTGGGATATTTATCATCAGATTCTTATGCTATGTTTCACACTATGCTTTTGATATTCTTCTGTTCTTCACTTAACACTTTTCTTGCTATCTCTGTTCCTTCTATCATCCTAATATCATATGTGTGTAAAGTTTGTTGTCTGCTGTCTTTCATCCTGATGAAGGCTTTCTAGTCAAAACATAATTTGTCTCGTGGCTAGTATGTTGTATTTATAATTATTGGTAACACTTATACATACTTATTTCTGTTTATCTCCATATTTGCCATGTGTTGCCCAGTCACCGCATTTCCAGCTAGTAGATTGTTTCCTGAAATTGGAGATTTATCTTTGCATATAGCCCCTTTATTTAAAATTGTATTCCATCTACAAGATAAACTTAGGATAAGTAATGACTTAATCACTTGATATGTACCCTACTTTCATTAAGGAAATCACATACAAATATAGATTATTATATTACAGATCTCCACATTTCATATGTCATCTGTTCTCTGGCAAGAGTTTGTCCTCCCTTTATTTGTATATATTGTTGTTTAATTGTACAAAGTTAAAACAATTGTATTTTGTAAATAAAATATTTCAAGTTAATTGTATATGGTATCATGAAATAAAAAGTGTTAATTCTTGTGTTAGTTCTAGTGTTAATTCTTGTGTTAGTTCTAGTGTTACATAGAAACAGGAAAAACAGTGAAAGGTTTTATGGCAATATCAGATCGGGTAATATTAGTGCTATATATATCCTATATTAACATATGGATGCTAGTCTTGGACAATAAACAAACAGAAAAGTTGGAAATTAAACCGTGGTTTGCCAGGAAAACTAATGTGGAGGTGTTGAGTCAAATGCGAAATGGAGCTTGATCAATATATCTATTCGCTAAACCCTTTGTTGCCTTTCAGCGTCAGGAGTAGAAGAGTTTTCTGAAGATAGCTTAATCAATAATATAAGAAAAGGACAATCTTCATGTTTTTGCCACGTTATGAAACAAGATTTGACAGTAAGATTTAAGATTTCATGCTCATATAGAAAAGCATATAATACAAGAATATCCGGGCGTAAAGCCAAAGGTAGACCAAGTGGATAGAAAACATTAAAATAACCTTGAACAAACATGGACTAAATGCAACCTCAGCGACACATCTGGCCTTGAAACGACAGCTTAAGATACCACCCCTACGCTTAACGGCAAGTGTGAATGCAATCAACAATCATTCACCTGGGGATAGACAATGAAACAAGGACGTTTGGAGAACATAGTCACAACAGGCAAGATTGAAGGCAACAGAGAAGATGGATACAACGTGAGAAAATATTAGACAGTTGGCACGGCAGGAAAACAATAATGATCTTGATACATAATACTGGGGATAGAGAGCTGTGGGGAGACATGATCGACTACGCCAGCCAACATGACACCTAATGAATGAATGAATATTAGTAAAACTAATAGGACAACCATTGGATTGTAATATTGTACAAGTTTACCTGAGGACATTGAACATTTCTAGTAGAGCTAGAAATTACAATTAAACAGTGTAAAAATCATGAAGTAACTATAGTGATGGGGGACTTAAATGCAAAAGTAGGTGATACAGAGATAAAGGATGTGACTGGTGGATGCAATATCCAAGAAGGATGTGTACATGAATTAGCCCAGCAGATAATACACGGAATTAAATTTTAGTCTCTAAAAGACATAAAAACAGCATTATATCTATGAAAACAAGACCTGGTGCTGACTGCAACAGTGATCATATACTACTGGTGGGGAAATTTTGTATAAGATTCAAGAAATATGAAATTAGATTTAGCATTATAGAAATCAGATGCTGACATTAAAGATGCAACATAATTTTAAATTGTACAGAATAGATACAATGCTAATGCAAAGATTCAGAGTATTGAAGATCAATGAGACATGTTAAAACATTCGATAAATTAGAAACGTCTAAAGAGATACTAAAGGTAAAACATACATCAAATATATATTAGATATATTAGAATTGATAAGCACCAGAAGAAAATGAACACAAGATAGAGGAATATCAGAAAACACATAAGGAGATGAGAGAAATGCAAAGTAGGAAAAGAAAGCTGGCTGAACAAGAAATGCACGGAAATTGAATCACATTACTTAATTAAACTTTAATTATTAAAGACACAACATTACTACATAAGCAAATTGATGTGATAACAGGAAAATGAACGCAGTGTCTAAAATCTAAGACAGGGCAAGTATTAATGAGAAAAGATCATATAATGCAGAGATAGTTGGAATATATCAAAGAACTATTATGATGACAATAGACCCGAGATAAACATAGAAGATAACTGCGAGGGTACATCACTACTCACAGCAGAAGTGAGGGAGGACCTAAGGCACATGAAATATCACATTCGAAGAATTAGAAACTTTGGAGTTAATCACAAAATTGTTGAATGACGTATATAATAGCGGAAACATACCCGATGACTTAATTAGATCCATATTTATAGCCTTACCAAAGAAACCAGGGACCACCGAATGTGAAGAACACCGTACAATCAGCCTCATGAGCCAAATAACAAAAATACTTCTCAGAATCATGAAGAGAAGGAGAAACAAAATAAAAGCAAACATAAGTCCAGAGCAATGTCGCTTGATAGTAGGCACAGGTACCAACAATGCTATGTATATTTTGAGAACAATAGAGATGTCTATATGGGTAAAACGGACCTGTACCTATGTTTTACAAAAACATTTGATAAAGTTTGATAAACTTAAGTTATACACATGCTAGAGAATTTAACATCGACAGTAAGATTTAAGAATCATCAAGAACATTTACTGGCAACAAACATCAACAATAAGAGTAAGAAATAAATTTGGTCCCCCTTCAACAAATAAAACAAGGAGTTACATTCACCAGGCATGTTCTCTTAATATAGTGAAAACATAATGCGTGCAATAGTTGATATCCTACAAATTTCACTGGGAGGACATAACGTAAATAATTTAAGAAATGTGGATGACGCTGCTCTGATTGCTAAAAGTGAGGAAGACCACAAATTAATTAAAGTAGTAGTGACAGAAAGCAAAAGAGAACGGTCTTTTCCCAAATTTCAAGAAAACAGAAATACGAAGACCTTCTATAGCAAGATCTCTCTATTATTGTTCTCAAAATATATGTAGCATTATTGGTACATTTGCCTTCTACGAAGCCACATGTTTTGGACTTTATTATGTATCTGTATATTTCTTATTTCAAATTATGAACATAAAACAAGTTTGTTATTCTTCGCCTTCAAAATAGGACACAACCGACTATGTAGGCCCTATACAAAGTTCAACATTGGTAGCACAGCTATTTGGACTGGCACCTCAGACAACAAAACATATTCTTTAGGAATGTCCTGAATATGAAATTCTGAGGTAAATACTCTGTCCCAGAGAACAGAAGTGGAAAAAATTCTACAGACCTCTATACTAGTTACAAATCATTCTAGTTTATAGAAGAGACAAAACTTCAGATATAAGCGCATTCCAAGCGAACGAAAGAAGAATAAATTATAAAAACATCCACTACACAACAATCTATCTATAAACCTGTAACCCGTCAGGGTGTTAGGGGTACCACATTGGATGCTTCAGCCTCCATCGAGGTCAGCACCTTGAAGTGGTGATGGGGCTTAGTTAGCCATCATAGGCTGGAAACTAAGACTGGTCGGGCAGTCCCACAGTCCTGCCCAAGTAAGCAGGGTGCTGAAGACGAAGGCTACCAGCCAAAATGCGCACAACTAATCAGGATGTCACATACAAAACACAATGGGAACATGCCCATATCCAATCAAATATAGGCCTAGACATCTTTCAAGTGAATGGAAGAAGAAGGATGATTCAGCACACATAGTCATCCAGCGATTTCTTTCTACAACGATGTGGATGAGTGAAGAAAAATCTTGTTCTGTCCATTTATTTATGTTGTCTGTCCATGTATTTATTTACTCTCCTCTGCTTCCCCCTTCGACAAGGAATCATGTCTGTATACATGTCGAAACCATGCTAGTTTTCGTCGTGTACACAACACAATGATCGAATAGGACCAGAAATCAAGTGCGGCACAGCGTGGGTGGCATAAGCTGAAAAGATCATAGACTGGACAGTAATAGTCGGTGATCTTATCAAAAGTTGAAGAATATATTTTGATTGAAATAAACCTTTCCCAACAGTATCTAAATATGTCTCTTGGTAGAGGATGTAGAGATTAGGATATTGGAAAAGCAGACCTGGGCGTTAATCTACAATAGCCAGAAGCATGGCTGATGATATCATAGTAGGCCTATAAGATCAGTTCAAGTCATTTTCATATCCGCGTATGAACATCAGATGGCGAGACAAAATTCCACTATCCTTGACAGATCTGGTATCCCCAGCATTGACACTATCCTGATGCAGACACAGATTCGTTGGGCAGGTCATTTGGTACGTATGTCAGACCATCGTCTGCCAACGATACTTCTCTATGGTGAGCTGGAGAAGGGTACGCGATCTCAAGGTGGTCAAAAGAAGCGCTACAAGGACTCGTTAAATATCTCACTGAAAGCCTTTGAAATAGACCAAGAGACATGGGAAGAACTTGCACATAATAGATCTACATAGCGCTCCACAATCAACAAGAGCGCATCATCTTGTGAAAAGAGGAGAAATGCAGCAGCTCAACAGCGGAGAATAGCTAGAAAGTCACGGATAGACCAAAATCCGCCTACAGTGGTCATTCCATATCCGAGCTGTCCAGGGACATTTACAGCTCGAATATGGTTCATTAGCCATCTACGAACTATTAGGCATGGTCATAATTATATCTGAATTTTCAAAAGTAGATGTTAAAAATTGTCATCATCACATGTGATGGACGAACACACATAGGATCTGTACGTCACAGTAAGACATCTGATTGGGGTTTTATAACTACTGTAGTTGGCAAGGTCGCCCATGCATTGAGAAGCAAAGAATGCCAAACTTTGCCACGTAACATTAATGTCGTAAGAGACTACTAAGGCAGTTGGGCGTGGGATTAAACACACGTCTCAGTAGAAAGGCAACAATACCCAACAAGCCATGCATGGTTCTATCTATGTTACGTGTTCAGAATGTTGTCCTCGACCGCCACCACTGCGTAAGCCTCTGGGTTATATACAAGCTGTCCAGCCTTTTCTAGCGTCATGTTCAGAAGCTCTTCGATATCATGTGTCCATCGTTGGACACTCTTTCCTGGAACTTTCGTTTCACGATTAATCTATATAAACCATTGTGTATTTTTTATATGTCTAAATAAAATATGTTAGCTTGCATTGTTTAAAGGATCCAGTCTTCTTCTATGTTCAGGTCTTTCCAGATGTCTGTGTTGGTTCATCTTTATGTCCATGATATTTCTAGGACCTTTCTAACAATTCATTTCAAATGCTGATATTTTATTTTTCACTGCGGAAGTCATTCATTGTCCATGTTTAACAAACATGTTACCACTGGAAAAATATAGCTTCTTAGAAGTTAAGTCTATAACGTTTTTTCTGTTCACGGCGTGTCATACATTTTTAACCTGTGTTTTTAGGAAAATTGCTAATCCCTTTCTGGTTTCTTCTAAGCAATTTCGGGGTTGACCCGGGATATTCAATGTTGCTGACATTTTCTAGTTGTTCTTTGCCAATGACTATTATAGGCATGAGTTCATTTCTGTTGATACCATCATAAGAATAAACAATTCAATTAAAAGAGATTATAAGACACTAAAGACTGGCATTGCTATAGGATCCGCACGGGAAAAGACCAATAGGCTTATGCCCACACAATTTCTCGGAAAGTTGAAAAAAAATACATATGGCAACTTTATATATGACAAGATGGAATAAGTTTTTTTTGAGGGCTTGTATATCGTTTGCAGGGAATTCAATAGTGAACAGACTTGGCAAGGTTATCACTAAGCGTAATGAGAAATAGGTTGATCACATAGAGCTCATACGCTATGGTCATCAGTCATCATCATCAAGTGAGGTTCCGACGGGCATTGGCGATCATATTTCTTCATGTACATCGATCTCTCATATATGTCATTATCCCTGTTGGTGTCGTCAATCGAAACCATTTAGTCAAACTGTCCAATATATTTTCTCTGGGTCTTCCCCTTGATCTTTTCCCTTCTATCTTTCCTGTTGTCATTATATTCTCAATGCTTCCTCTTCTCATTATGTGCCCAATAAATGTTGACTGTCTTTTTCTTATATTATCAATAATGTATCTTTTCACATCCATCCTTCTAAGGCATTCTTCATTCGTAATCTTTGCTGTCCAAGAATTGCGTAACATTCTTCGAATAAACCACATTTCCGCTGCCTCCAATGATTTTTGTGATGTCTTATTTATTGTCCATGCTTCACTTCCATAGAGTAGCACTGGTTCAATGTAACATTTGAGGACACGTTTTCTAAAATCCATCGATATGGACATGATGCATGATATTTACACTATGGTGTCGGTGCATAATCCAAACCAATAAAATTATAAACATTAATTGTCGCTTGATTTTCACTATCATGTTATTGCCTGTTTTAATTGGACATTCGCCGAAAACGGATGCAACGGTCCATTGGCGCAAATAAAACGACACAACAATTCAACAGATTTTCATTCTCTGGACCACAGTCTGCTGGAAATTTAAGTAGGACCATTGTCCTGCTACAAGAGAGAACCAGCGGGAATTTAAGAATGGATGATGAAGAAGAAGAAGAAATTCGACATAATTTTGCCAACGCTGTTAATGCAAATCAATAATATAGCAACTTCATTGGATTCGCCATCAGGGGTCAAAGACCACAGGTGCATTTGCATTGTCCCACTGATTAGAACATCTCTACATGTCTATTACTACACAAAATAAAACTGCTAATTGACAATCGTTAGATGTTTTGCTAAATGAAGAATATACAATACATCGCGAAAACAATACATTCATTTAATGATTTAGTCTCTTGTAAGTAGGATTATGGCACTGAAAGTACCTGTTCACCTAAGGTAAATCAGGTGCTTGTTAGCTCTTGCGTGTTTGGCGCACATTTAAACCACATTAGGATACAACCAGCAAGTGCGACTACAAACTTCCGTATTGTTGAAAAAAGAAGCACACTTTGTGTGTTTACTAACTAGAAACCCTATTATCACATATTCTGTCATGCTCTTGATTATTCGGTATGCCATCCCCCCCTTTTTTTTAGACTAAAAGATATTCTTATTATATATAATTGTATCGAATATAAAGATGAGTTATGGTTCTAATTTGTCATTTGGTTTCTTTAAAAAGTTTAAAAAAGTTAATTCAATTTAGCCAAGGCCTCCTAATTATAAATAGTTTAGTTTTAATTTTATAATAATTATAAAGTTTAGTTAAAGATTAAGAAATTACGATAATATAAACCATATAGGCATATGGCATATGACCTGTAGTACTGCAATGTATAATAATTACATAGGCTAGTTTCTTAATTAAAAAAAAAGGTTATACTTAAATTACGATTAGCTTTACTTTAGCTTTAATATAAGAGGCTAATACTATTATAATTTAATATTTATTATAATTTATAGTTAGTATTCCCCGTGCAAGCCAAGTTTCAACAGAACGAGCCATTCCACTTTGCAATTGAAAAAGCAAAGCACCAGCGTCAACACTAACGGTAGTGAACGAATAACTTGTACTTTGTTGCAGTTATAATTTATATTGTTACCATCACTGTCTATCAGATTCACTATGTTTTTTAATAACTGAAGGCACTTAGGCCTATTATTGACATTGAAATTTAGACCTACATAATAGTAGCCCTGCTGTTTATTTGTTTGTGAACCCCAGGAATTACGAGTGATTAGCTCTTACTTCCTATGTGCAATGGGAAGGTTTCTGAGCTTTCTTTCATACCCAGGAGACTTCACCTTTCAGCTTGGTGCAATACCTATTGGAGGAGCCTTCTACTCAGGGGGAGTACATGAGACGAGGCGAGCTGATAGTTTTCTTGAGTCAACCATTGTTTGTTTATCCTCTTTTGGGACGCTTCGCAGCCAATGAGCTGTAGGAAGACCATTCCATTACCACCTTTCTTTCTCTAGGTCCCAGACCTAATTTATTCTGTATGAGCCGTGTTGGATAATGGCAACATCTTCTTAGACAAGGTTCTGCTTCGCCAAACACATTGGTGGTCTGGGATTTGACCTGTGCATTTCTCACGCACTATATCGCCTTGTCCGCTTGAGATGACCTTCCAATCCATCGCCAGGTGCAGTCTGTGTATTTTTACTTTTCGCCCTTGAGTATATTACCCAAAGTAGTGGACAAAATGCATATCTCGGATGGGGAACTTCGCACTGGGCCCTTGGGTACTGAACCAAATTCTCTCTGTATGAGCTGTGTTGGGCAACGGTTGACAGTGAAGTTAGGCTAGGTTTGCAGTGTCGTTAGAGACTTGCGCCCCCCTCTGATGTTGTTTGTATTCATTCTCAAACTCCCACTGGATCTCTCTTATTGCAGAATAGTGGTCCTTCTAGATGTCAGCAAGATGTAGTCCAGAGAATTGAAATGCGGACGCCACAGTTTTAATTTGCACCAGTAGGCAGGCACATTCAACTTTAGCATGCCTTTAATTCGGGTTGGCTTTCCTAGCCCTTGACAGCCTTCCTATCTGTTGCCAGACGGCGAGTGTGTATTGATTCTATGTTGAGGCAGTTGTCATTCACATCTATCTCGCATTAGGTGTTCTGCAGCCAGTGAACTTGTCTCTTGTAATTAGATGTATTGTGCCTGTGCCCAAGGGTACTGAATTTTTCTCATCCACAAGCCTGGTTCTGGTTTAGGAAGAACTCAATAGAAGAATTGGACTCTGGCTTGTTTGCCTTCTTAGCCAAGCTGTCATTTACCGACGTCATGAACCCCTCGTCCAAGTCTGCGTCTCAACACACATTTAGGAGCACTGGGGACTAGACTCTTGTTTTCGAGCTGAACAATCTTGTCATGTTGTGTCTGTATTGTGTCTATGCCCATCGGGTACTGAACCCTTTCTCTCCACGAGCGTGATTCGAGCATAGGAAAAACTTGACAGAAGAGTTGGGCCCAGGCTGCCTTCTTATCTGAGTGTCCATGATTGAGTCTGTTCCCATAAGGTGCACCGGTTACTGGAAGCTTGTCTCGAGCTAATAGAACTTTTGTTCCATATTCTTTGACATGTTTTCCAATCCTATTTGCATATGGCGCTTCCCTCTGGCACTGTGCTGCCATCTCATTGTACTCAATATGTTATTGATGCGAGACCCTTTGCATCCTATACACACTGATCTAGACCAAACTATTGATTGTTGTAAGTTATGTAAGTTCATGCTAATACAACGTGCTAAATATTATTTAATTTCTTGGTTAGACCCTACCCTAAGTAAAATGTAAGGCCTACCTCTTATGGTAACACTCCTGTCAACTTAGGACGTTAGTCTAATTTGATATCAGAGTGTTACAATCATTAAAAATAATGCAGGTTGCGGTTCTGGTAATCAAGTTATCATGACCTCGAGAAGTAATAATTATATATATATATATATATGTAATTTAATTACGCAGTATTGCTATTTGTATTGATAATTTCACAGTTAAAACTGATAGATGTAGGGTAGGTGGGAGGGGGGGCCCAAAGATTCAGTTTTCACTTTTGAGTGTATTCTGATACCTAGATCTAACTATGGGACAACAAACTGTCATCAGTGTATAGCTTATCTATCCATCTTGCATTAATGAGTGTATTGAAAACATAAGATTATGCATAGACAATAGAATGAGAGTTTATGAAATCTGTAAAACAAAATCTTTGCTCTATATGATGGGTAGGATAAAAATTTCGCAGGCAAAAAGGTGATATAATCCATTATAAAATTGAGGCACATAGCCACAATTTGTGAAAATGATTAAGCTATAAAACTATGTATAGTTATATAACTTTAATCTCAGAAAAAAACTATGGTATAAGAAATAGTTGTTTTGTTCCATTTTAAAACTAATTAGGTCTTTGTAATGCTGGGTGATTGTTATAATCCTCTCAGCTCTGGTGTTTCCTTATGATATAGGCCTTACTGAAGAATGATTCCTCATACGTTTTGAATACAGACTTTTACTCCACAACTGTGTGGATCTTTACTAGAAATCACATTGTTAGCAACTATCGTAAATTCATGTCTTTAAGAGCTAATGTGCTTAAGAGTTTAACAACACAACATATATTTCAGTTTACACATTAAAAAAAATCACGATATTAATGGTAACAGCACGCAGGGAATGAGAGGTTGAAAAATAACTAGATCAAAAACAGTGACATAGTATTTTCCCTCATTCTTTAAAATCAACTCGTCCTTACCCTTTCAAACTTTGTTCTGTCAAAGATTGAAATATTAACAGCTGATGTAATATGTGTGGTATCGAAGAAACTCCTATATTCCAAATAAACCTACTGTGGATCTTCTTAACCTCACCCACCCTATGTACTTTGTCTTAACAAGGGAGGGAAATCTTATCTCATTAGATACAGAAGGTTTTAGGATATATGACATATTTTAAGCAAACACGAGATAGACAGACACATTGAATTATTAAAACTAGTGATTACGTTTTAAGATGAGTGGGAAACATTTGCGCGTAAAGTAAAGCAACAATGACTGAACAATAGGTATCAGTAAGTAAAAATGATCAATTTATGTTAACATACTTCCTGGATAAGTACGTAATATTTGCGCCAGGTGGATGGCCCATATTTGGGAAACTGCTGGGGGATGGTATGTCAACTTCACATAACATTTTACATGCTAACTTAATAATGAAATTACTAGGTTCTACCAAAATCACCAGTTTTTGGTACTATGCAAGGATTAAATCTCTAAACGAAAAAAAATTAATTGTCCAACTGGTTTTCCATAGAAAATGTTGGTCACTTGATCAATAAAATAATTGTAGGTAATGATATGATATTGTTCAGAGGTTTGCAATAAATACTAGTCATTTATTTAAATGGCCAACAGCATGCAACATACGATTATGGTGTTGAATGTTTCTAGTTGTCTACTATAAATATGCTGTTGTTACATAAATTCGCACACATATATATTTGCAATATGTGTTAATGTGTACCGTTCTGCCTATGATTACATTGCTTTGAAGTGTGATAACATCTTCAATGGTTCGTGTATATGCTCTAAAAATTCTCCGTTTGCAGAAATAGCATCTCCATTTAGCATATCTATTTGCAAGATTTAATAACATATAATGGTCGCCTGAACACAGTGAAACTAAATATAGAATATCAAGATCTTCAAGGAAACTTATGCATGGGTTCTTAGGTTGCACATGCTCTAGGAGTTCATTGCAATTCATATCTATCAATTTTGGGTGGATACATTTTGTGTGTGGTATTGAACAGAATTATGGAGGCCTGAGTTCATGTATTGCTAAGGTAAAAAAAAAATTAAAAATATTGGTAGCATATCCTTTACAGGACTTAGCTATCAACCCAGCATTTGTTGGCTGTGGTGATTTTCTAGGCAATATAAATATGTTCAGTAGTTTGCCATTGCTTTCTGAACGGTCCAGATGCACAATTGCCTGTGCCTGGGATCAAACTTGATACCTTGGCCGTCAGAGACGCGCTCTGTACCACTTCACCACAGAGCCGGTCCAAAAAGGAAGCACAAAATTTAAACACAGTGTCCTATCATGCATGTCAAAAGCACTAAGGAGGGTTCGACTTCCTATCCTATAGAAAATCAAAGCTCAAAATTTTCTCACGATGAAGTAGGATGTACATGGCCAAAAGACACGGAAATTGCAAAGCACTGTATTCCATTCTCCAAACTATTTCCTACTAATAGGTAGAAGTTAAATGATTGCTGAAGAAGATGAAATTTCTATGTAATTTGAATAGTTAAATTTTTAACTTAGTCTCATTTCATTTCAGGTACTGCCAAAGATGTCAGGTGAAGAAGAATTTGTGAAAGTTCTTTTTGATTTCAAATATTCTGATGATACTGGTCCAATAGAAATCAAAGCCGGCGATGTGTATAGACTTATTGAGAGAACTAATAAAGAGTGGTGGCAGGTTTATAATCCTTCCAGTGCAGATTCTGAACCATTCTTTGTTCCAGCTCAGTATGTGAAAGTTGTATCTCAGGAAATTCTTGCAGACTTGGACAGAACAACATCATTTGTAGATGACTCTTTTGAGTCATGTAAAAGCTGGTCGGATGAGAGTGCAGATGGTGAACATGCAAAAGACAATGCAGAAGATAGTGTTGTTAAGAATTCTAAAGATTCAATAAATGCAGGGTATCAAACACACAACACAAGAGATGCTGGAGAGTATGTTAACTTGGATAATTATAGAGAAGCTGCTGGTATTAAGAATGTGGTATGTAGACATACTGGGAGAGTTAAACACATTGTTATTGTCAATCAAATCTATAGTCTTGTGTATGACTTTATTTAATTTTCATTCTTGTCAAGCTCCGGCAGAGAGGTACTGAGCACATCTCGTACATCCACTGTACCACTTTTTGGCACAGACAATTGGGCATCAAGATCATTCAGAAAGCAATAGCAACCTACTGAAAAAAAATATTACTTAGAAATCACTACTAAAAATGTTTGTGTTGATAGCTACTTCATGAATAAGATATGCTACAAATTTTAAAGTTTTTATTTCAAATAACAGATTTTTGGATAATTTTAGCCACCCACATCTAAAAATTCCACTGAAATTCTTGTTCATGTAGTATATAGATTTTTCTTTTAATATCTTTGAGTAATTTCTTGATCAGGGAAGTACTAATTTCATTCTATGTGGACCCTAGGTTGTCAACACGGCTCTTCATTCTTGTCCTATTTTTTCCTGTCTTACCCATCCTTTGTGTATCTGTATCTAACTTTTACCTCTACAAATATGAGGCCTTCATATTTCCCTGTTTCTCTGTGGATCCCAGAGCAATGCCTGTTGTACAATGCGTTTCTTGGCCTTTTTACTTTGTGGATTATTAATTGAAGCTACGGAGTTACATGCAGTAAGTGGTATTCTCTCTATTCAGGCGGCGTGCCGCTTCATTGAGAGTGATGGAGTACATATGGGAAACCGAGTATTGTGAAGTCAACCCTTTATGACATTTGAAATTTAAATAAAACAACTTTATGTCTTATCTATCTCCTGTACTGTCTCTTGAAGTATCTTTATTTGCGTTTATTTAGTTCTTTCTATACTCATAGTGTATCATGCACCTCTCTTATATCACAGTGTATCATGCAGTGTAAAATCTCTTACATGTAATTTTCTCAGTATAAGCAAGGGACTCAATACCTTTAAAATTAGCTTCCTTTGTCAGTGTTCTTTTCAGTGTCTGTATTAGTCACCCTCTTGTTGTTTCTCATAGGTGGGTTTGCCTTGCGATTATTTTATTGTTTCTTATGATGTTTCCTATATATGTCCATTGTCTTTTTTTTTATGACAGTGTTTGCATGTACATTTAAATTATTTATGTATATATATAGTTATCAGAAAGACAGAAGATCCTATGATTAGGTTTGTGCCACAGAAAAATAAATATATAAATATGTATGGATGTTTACAAAGAAATAAAATAAAAAACTGCTAAAATGATAATGGAAGAAATGATAATTTAGATTAATGATAATACAAGTTATGTAATAATATATTGTTATTATACTCTTTATTGTTTCTGATGACGGTTTTTGACCAAAACATTAATTTGTATTGTTATTTTATTAATTATAATTTCTCACATTATTTTATCAGTATAAACTTTTTATTGTTGTTGACACATCTATTCTTATCTATATAAAATTTATTTCTGTATTAGTCCTGTACTCATTCCATTTTATACATAGTATCTTCTTTAAATATTTGTTTTTGAGTATATCTAGGTTACTTCATCTTTCTTGTTCTCCAGCAAAGTCAAACGCTGATATGGTTTTAATCAATGAATTGTACTGTGGTCACCAGCTCTGAGACAGGACCATGAAGTTTGTCTGCCAGAGCTGTTTTCAGTGGCCATAGCTTTCTTCTTGTGGTGCTGTACAGTGGGCAGTTCTGCAAAATATGTTCTGTGTTTTCTCGATACTGTCCACAGGGCTGCATATTGGTGTCACCAACTCTAAACTTCCTGTACATGTGTTATGGCCTGTTCTCAATCTAAAAATATGATTCCTTTCTTTCAAGCATGTGGATAGCATAATCTATTTTGGCTGCATGGATGTGTTGAGTTCCCATATCAATGGAGCTTTTGAGGACAGACTTAATTTCTTGAAATGATACTGAATCTTCTATCTGTTGTTGTTGGCAGTTTCTTTCAGTTTACTTAAATATTCTAAACTACAACTGTTTATATTGTTTGCAATGTAATATGTTTATTAACAATTGGTTGTGAGGAGATGGAAAGTAACAAAAGCACAGGAGAGTAAATGCAAATAAATGTCTTAGAAAACTCTTGAATATTGACTGGGAAAAACAGGAAATATACAAAAACAAACCCAAATAAATGTGAAAACAAGACAAACAGAAAAATAATGGAACTACCGATATCATTCATATATCTGTCGCTCATTAATCCCTAAAGGTTTTAGAGTGCCAAATTCATATATATAGTTCTCAAAGGCGAGACAGATCTAGTAATTACAGAAGCACACCTTAATGGGCGTCAACAGGATAACCCGAATATGTTTTATGTTGTGTAGGTCTTTGCAGAATCGGTCAGCCAGCTTCCTGCAAGTCTCACCTATGTACGTCATGCTAATTGTCTATTACCATGGTATTAGTTATTGGCAAAACTTCATTACCCCGTTTCAAGCTTTCTTGTTGGACTTATATTAGACTTGTACTTGAAATGAATGAAAATATACTACCACTATAAGTATTGAAATGAGTAACTGATGGCAAAAGAGAGGAAGACCAGAAGGAAACTCTTCACAGAACAACCAACATAGAGAGTATGACTATGGGTCTCTGTAACATACAAGAACTACAAACAGAAGCATCACATTTCTCCAACTTGAGAGCACTGATTTCTGCCCTACAGACCTTATTCATCGCTGACAAAACAGATAGATAGTTTACGCTATATTTTGTTGTTGATTTAATATCATACATATTAAGGACAGATATTATGTTTGAGTTACATATTATAAGCTTTGGTCTTGTACTTAGGATTTTGTATTTATTGCATTTAATATTTTTCAATTTTGTTTATTACATAAAATATAATGAAGAGCAAAGCTGAATCTATCTTGTTCATCCAGGTTACTGAAGTCATTGTCAAGCAAAGTCAGAAGAAATTACCACCTAAGACTATGAGCAAGCCTGCAAAGTTACCAGTGGAGTTAATTCAGGGAATAGCTGCTCCACCTGTGCCTGATAATGGAAAGTTTGTTAGGGTTTTGGGCAATGATCTGCCTTGGGATATTTACAAGGATTATACCTTAGACAGATTATTTTATGTAAATAGAGAAACTGGAGAAAGACTTTGGAAGCCTCCAAGAAAAATCAATTCAGAGCAGGTAAATGACAATGTTTTTTTTATGTTTGCTGTTTGTATTATATTTAAAAAAAAATCTTTTGTTGAATGTTAGTATCATTATCATTTAACTTTCCGCTAATAGCCATGTCTGCTGAATTGTCTTTCTTACACAGGAACTTTGAAGACCTGCACTTTTTTTAAGAATGGCATTATTCAGACAAAAGTAAAATTGCTCATCAGCAATTGACAACAACAATGAAACAGGAACCTTTACAACCCCAAATTAAATTATGGAATTTCCCCCTTGGGCCATGCTTTTTTTGTTGACAATTTGCATTTTTTGGGGATTATTTTTGCATTATTATTATATGAAATGAAGTGTGTTTTTTGTTTCATGTAGACACCACTTGAAAATAGGGTGCTTGACTCTTGGAGTTAAGCAAGTAAAAGTCAGAACAAACTAGAATATCATCTTCAAATGCTAAAAATGTAATATTGTGGGTTTCTAATTCTTCAACATATATTCAGCATTATAGGCTGCAAGAAGACTTGCACCCTGTACATTGATTTGTAGGATAAAATAATTTTAGATGTGCCTGTACATATGAATAAACTTTCAATTTGGTTTTGTTCAGTCAAGCATGTCAACAGCTACCTCTTCAGCTGCACAATTCACGGATGAGAGGTCACACACTTCAACTGAGTGTGAACTAGTGCAAGAAAATGGCAGTAATAACTTCATTCAGAAAGTTATCCAGGAAAAGGTATGACACAGTAAAATTGGTGTTTTCCTTCTGTGATTTAAAAGATTTAACAATTTAACCTTTAGCACACTGAATTAAAATTACACAATTTCTCCACTGCCATTGAATTATTTTTTCATTATTTGTATTATTTTTGGTCATTGTTTGGAAAACGCAATAACTTCTTTATGTTTTTAAAGATTTTTAAATAATAGTTTTACATTGAAATAAAGAATTGAATACTGAATCTAATAATGTAAGTTTTGTTTGTGTATGTCTGATTTGTGATAGGTGAGAGTGTGGTTAATATAAAAAAACTGGGGGGGAAAAAATATTGATTCATCCTATATGTAGCACCCCTGATAAAATTCTTCAACATATCTAGGCCTATTGTATTTATGCTGTTTCATGTTTTTACAGTTTCATCTATAATTAATTAATCTATCACAGTCTTATTATCCAGTTATCACAACACTCTGTATATGATTTCTTATCCGTAGAATATGATTTCTTTCCCTCTTTTTGTGGGTGAGTACATTTCAGTAAAAGTTGAAAGGTTGAAAAAAGCATGGAGGATTGACTTTATTGTACTTGGGATTCCAATTATGTACTCCTTCCCTCTCAATGAAGTTTCACGCTGCCTGCCGAGAGTACCTCTCATAGAATGTAGCTATGCAGAGATGGCCTTCTTGTGTGCTGTTTGTAAGCTTGTTCCTGTGACTTCTTTGATTTATATAATCCATCTTTTAGTCTGCCTCTTGAAGTATAACTAAATATAACTGCAATTACCTGTATCTGAAGGTCTCATCAGTGGCTCATAAGAACAACCACCACGCAACAATAAATTTCTAGTAGATTACATTCATATATAGTGCGGCTTTCCTCTTGTACAAGCCCCACAACACTTCATCTTTACAGTTGATTTTCTTCCACTGAGTAGGAGGTTACTTCTCAAAATGTTGCATACAACTAAGAGTTGGAACCTTTTATGAAATAAACTCTGGGGAAATCTCCCCATAGCATAAAAGGATACACGAGCTCTATTGTTCATATTTCCTCTATTGTTAATATTTTCTGGGTATTGAAACAAACAAGCAAACACCTGAAATTAGTAACATGGATAACATATCCTCTACAAATAATTGTGATTTGTAAAATTAATAATATATAATTTAAACATATTATCAATTATTTTTGACCACTGATATGTTGGGCTATGGGCTAATAAAAACTCTGATATACAGTCATCCCTCGCTACTTCATGGTTCATTTATCACGGCTTCAGTACATCACGCATTTCTAAAAACATATTTACAGTATGTACACTTTAGTTACATCTACGTATGTTACACACACACATATCATATTTATATTATTTATACATTTTAAGTATGTTATTTATACTGTTAATAGTTTATTTACATGTTTGAAACTATTCTTTAATGTTCTAATGATAACATATGCACTTATATGGTTTCATATACACTTATTGATATTATACATACACAAAAAATGTACGTGTGTTAAAAATGAGAGGATGACACTACTTCGCAGTTTTTCACTTATCGCGGCCTGTTCTGTTCCCTATTTACCACAATAACTGAGGGATGACTGTAGTACATTGCCATTCTTTGGACTACCACTGCTGGAAATCTGGTGGGGAAATTGTCCTGTTATAAGAGAAATCCAGTAAGAGTTTGAGAATGAATACTAAAAAAATGTGTGGAATTTTCAGTCACCACTAATACATTCAATCGCATTGTCAGTACAATGTGAACAATCTGCTTTCAAATCACGAGGAAGTTTGATCTAGTTGTGAGTTTGGTCAAGACCTCTATCTACCAACTCTCTACCATCATACAGTGGGTGAAATAAACCGTGAGCACTAATACACCTCAATTTAGAATTTGTATCTCTGGGGGCTGCTGAAACATTTGTCTGTTCCATACACCTAAAAATTCTTTTTATTTTTAGAGCATGTGACTTCAAAGTTATCATCTGTCTATGATGAAACTAGACACTTGACTACTTATAGTCGAGTCACTTAAAAGTTTATGATCTTTCTCTGATGGAGCTAGATATTTTACTTGTAGTCAAGTCACTTCAAAGTTTATCATCAGTCTTTGATGGAGCTAGATATTTGACTAGTTGAAGTCAAGTCACTTCAAAGTTTATCATGTCTCTGATGGAGCTAGATATTTGACTAGTTGTAGTCAAGTCACTTCAAAGTTTATCATCTGTCTCTGATGGGACTAGACACTTGATTACTTGTAGTCAAGAGTCACTTCAAAGTATTTTTCTGAGTTTCTTCACAAATAAAATGAACTCAGAGCTTTTGGAACAAGAAATTATTGTTAAACTTCAATGCATAGATGACCTGAAAGATGCTTCAATGGACATGATTCTCATCAATTCTTCTCAGAAATGAATTTTATATGGTCCTTATTATCTTGGTTGCAGTCTGCTATTAAGACCAGTATTAAATCTGTCTTTATTTTTTAAATTCAGGACAGCAGTGTGAGTCCAATTGATGTGATAAATCTTCAGCGCCCTACAAATCTTGCAACACCAAATCCTACATCATCTATGAATACACACACATTTGAGGTAAGTTGTGTCTGTTGAGATGGTTTTGACTGTTTCTGATACTAATATTCTTACTGTTGTGTTTACCTTGGTTGTGAGTGAGCACCTTTATTCTGATATTTCTATGTGTAAGTGGTATAGGTAGTGGTAGATGAGATATTGAGAGAGGTATAGAGGAAGTTCATCAAGAGTTAAGGAGAATGTAGGAGGAACAAGAGTAAAGGAGAGTATGAACTATGGATTATGGTTAGAGTTAAGGATGTATGATGTTAAGGAGAATGAAGGAAGGCCTAGAGTTGAGTGTGAAGGAGGACTTAGAGCTTAGTAGAAGAAAATAGGATATAGAATTGCCATATATTTTGTTTATAGACCGATTTATTTATAAGCAGACAACATGATTTTAGTGTCAGAAATGTGACAAAAAGTAGAAAATCTTTCTGTAGGCAGATCCCATTATTATAAGAGTGAAGGGACACCTGAAATGATGCTAAATGGAAATTAACACAAATTTTTGTAATCGTAGGACACTAGGTCATTTCTTTCATTTCCCCACTCACATTCACTGAATGAATGAATAGAATAGCTAGTAACAATACATTAAAGATAACACAGAGCGACCCCGACCTTCCCAAGCGGTGTCCCCAGGCATGACCCTCTGCAATAGAAATACAGTTGAAGTCATGCTCTAGTGGTCATTAAACCCATAATTGCTAGTTATCAGCATTGTTCCCAGCTTTCATTCAGAAAGGTTGGCCACTATGGTGGTATTACCACATCATTTGTGTCTGTGAACCCACACTAAGCTTGCACAGAAACCGAGCATGTAAACAAATGTTTTTAGACTGACATTAAATCCCTATAAAATTTAACTTGTGCAAAAGTCTAGGCGTTCTGATGTGGAATTGCGCAATTCACCTACTTGGTAGTGAATAGTAATTATCAATTATTTTGCAGCAGTGTCCAGACAAAATTACAGCAGACTTTAGCAGACAGTAAAGTCTAAGCAGAAAATGATACAATGAAAGAACCCCCCTCTTACAGCCGCTAGATGTCTCCCTTAACAAACCATTTAATGACAGACTTCGAGCAAAATGGAATGACTGAAATGCATCATCTGATTTAGCTGTGACGAAGGATGGCAATGTAAAAAAGTCAACATCACCAAAATCACTACATGGGTCAAAGAATCTAGGTATTGTGTGTATAAGTAAGAGTTAGGAAGATTGTTGAAGAGCTAGAGGTAATGAACATGTGAAAAAGCTAGAATTAATGAGATGGGAGGAGCTACGTATTGTGGTTAGTGTGGAGAAAGAGATATAAAAAAGAAAATGAAAAAGAAGCTAAGGATTGTGGTTAGTGTGGAGGAAGAGATATAAAGGAGAGTGGAAGAGAATTTATAAGAATTGTATCTGTATTTAGCATTGTCACAATGAAAGCATATCTTGTCATCTCCAGCCTACATTCAGGAACACAGTAAGTCTGTGTACTAACCATACCTACACATTATTCTTACTGTGAATTGTACATTTTAGACGCAAGTGCTTGCCTGCATGCTAACTATTGCTTAGCCAACACAATTAATTATTCACTCATATTCTATCCAGTAACATAGGAGACTCCAGTAAGAACTGTTCATGCTCTTCAATCCTGTGCTGCCTCTAACTCATTTACTTCAGAATTAAAAGTCCCCCCCCCCCCCCCTATGTCTGAATTAATATTAGGTCTCATTTTCTTTCTTCTGTGTTTGTTCTCAAACTCTGAAAATTAGCAGGATGTAGTGCAGAGAATTGATTGAGTGCATTGTGTCATGGTTCACAACTTATCTGTACCTATGTCTGCCTGACACATCCAACTTCAGCATGACTTCTTGTCACTTTGATCCTATTGAAGCCAACTCAATCCCAAAAATCTTCTTAATTGCTACTTATAACATGCTTGGATGCAAGTAATAGTGTCATAATTCTTTGCTTCCCTATCAGGTAGTGGAAATACAGAATTTCTATCTGAATGTGTGTGTACAAGTATACATTCATCTGTAATATCAGGATAGTGGTAATATCAGGATAGCCAGATTTTGGTGTTTCTACAACAGGCGACATCTTGGACAGGCAATCTTAGTACGCGAGGGTTTTAGTGTATGCGAGGTTGATATGTCCAAGTGGGATAACGACAATATCCAGTTGCAGGCAGTGAGGGTCCAGAGTGTTCAGCACCCAATCATGGTTGTAAATGTGTATGCCTGCAACACGAAGCATTGATCTTCAGGGTTGGAAAATCCTAGGGGAGATAATGGAACAGGAAAAGCAGATCCTCTTCTGTGGTGACTTCAATGTGAAAGGTACATCATGGGGCAATAGTGCTTCGAACAAACAGGGAAGAGAACTTGAGGAGGCCCTGACAGATACGGACCTGGTGTGCCTTAATGATGGCCGTATAACAGCGATGGCAAGCAGGGATGGTGATGATGATGATAGCGCTGTCGTTGGTGTCATCGGCTTCTGTGGCTGTCTGCAAATGGGACGTGCTGGGGCATCATGGCTGGCTGTCTGCAAATGGGACGTGCTGGGGCATCATGGCAGTGACCACCTCCCATGTGTTGTACTCTTAAAAAATGACAAAAGTAAGCAGATGAGGCCAAAGGTGGGATCCTTTGGGTGTGATCGCGGGGAGTGGATGTTGTGAGCAGAGTTCGACAGGACAAACGTAGGGCTCAAGTCGTGGGAAATCAGGTGTGGGATAGGCCCCCCTGGTGGAACGAAGAGGTTCAAGGGGCATCGAGCGAGGGACGGATGGCGGTGGCGCTATGGCAAGGGGCAAAGAAACATGTTGCGGCTCAGCCCATGGAGGTCGCACAATGAAAGCGGAGGAGAAATATCTCAGTCCAAACATTCAAAGATATTGCTGGGGCGTCGGAATGGGACGAGTTTTGCCGGGGGATCACACGCAGGGAGTCACTGGGATTGTTCTGGCAATTGCGCAGGTCCATGGGTGGTCTGACAAGATGCGTGACTATTGCCGATTTCCATAGCGACGATACCGTCTGGCGGGGGACAGACGAGACAAAGGGTGCGGCAATGTTGGCACACTACACCGCACACATTGGTCAGAGAAATGTGGAGGCATATCAAGAAATCAGGAAAATGATCACAGACACGTGTAAGAACTTGAGCATGGAAAACCATATGCTAATCACAGTTGAAGAAATCAGGAAGGCACTGAAAAGTACAGGGAACACGGGGCCGGATGGCATTGGATGCGATGACATTGGTCGAGGGGCGGATGGGGAGTTGGGAGAGTTGGCGGACGTGTTCAATGGTAGCCTTCTAGGGGGCACAGTGGGGGAGGACTGGTTGCACAGCTATTTAGTTCCACTACCCAAACCTGGGAGGGACCACACCGGGATACAGGGCTACGGAATAATAACAATGCAGAATATGATTGGCAAGCTTTTGGATAAAATAGTGGCCTGGAGGGTGTCGTGTTGTCTTGAAAGAGGTAAGTGTTTGCCAGCGTTGTTGGGAGGATGTCGTCCGGGGGGGAGGGTGTGGTGGAGTGTGGCCATATTTGCACGGGATGTTTGTGAGGGGTTCGGTTCGCGCGTGGAGACATGAGCGGTCGCAGTGGACCTTGAGGATGCGTACAATAGGGTGTCCTTGGGTGTCATGATGCACCAGCTGTTAAGTCTTGCAGTTAATCCTTTTGTCGTGCGTTGGGTTGGCGCCACCCTGATGCACAGGGTTGTGGTTCTTAAGTGTGGTGACTGGATATCTGCACCTGCGGTTGTTGGTCCTGGTCTGCCACAGGGATCGCCTCTATCTCCTGTACTTTTCAATGTATACACAGTACATATCGCTGGCAATCAAGTCACAGGTGTTGGCAGAACGATGTCATATGCCGATGATGTCCTGGTGTATAGACAGGGCAGAAATCGAGAATTGTGCGTCGTGGAACTACAGAAGGAGCTGGACAGACTGACAAATTGGTGTAGAGATACGGGAGCAGTGGTTAATCCATCTGGGGCATTCGTGGCGTGGTTTTCCTTGGGCAATTGTGTGGTAGGGACAGCCATGCCACGGGTTTCGTTGTCCGGGAGGGGTTTGGAAAGAGCTAGCGCAGTGAGGTGTCTGGGTGTGTTTTTTGACAGAGGCCTGGGTTTCAGGGAACATGTTGACCATGTTGTCATAAAGGCAGGCAAGGGCTTGGCAGCAATGAAGGTTATGGCTGCTGCACAGTGTGAGCAGAGATTGTTATTTATTTTGTACCAGGGTTTGGTTGTGGCTGTGGTGGAATATGCACTGGAAATTCTGACTCTTGGCCAAACTCAGATCGAAAGACTGGATAGAGTCCAGGGTGCAGCGGTGAGTATCGTTCTTGGATGCACTGGAGACACGTCATCGACAAGAGCTATGCGATACCTGCTTGGCTGCCCGGCGGCTGAGCATAGATTGCAGTATTGCCATGCACGGGCGTGCCTTCAAGTACATGCAGATAAGGAACGCCCGTTGCATTCCGAAATGCAGAGGGTTAGGGCAGCGGACTCGGGGGAGGAGGGTCATGGATGGGACGTGCTGAGGATGTCATGCAGGGCGTGTGCAGATTGCGGGATGTGGCGGTGGGTGCGGAATGGGTAGGTCTGCCCACATATTTTGAAACTTGTTTGGGAGTAGTAATATCACTTAGCAGGGAATGCAGAGAATGGTGTCCCACAGCTGTGGAGAAAGAAGTGCAGGCTTTAATCAGTGAGAATACCAAAGAGGGAGATGTGGTTGTGTACACTGATGGATCTGTAGTTGGGCATGTTCGCAGTGCTTGGGTCTTTGCAGCTCAGTGCGCAGGTAAAACGATCAAGGAGGAAAATGGTGGAGAGTGGTATGACCATGGAGACTGTGGCAGTGACCAGGGCATTTGGGTGGCTACGCACACAGAAGGTAGCGCAGGTCTGCATCTTGAGTGACTCTATGAGTATGATTAAGAAGGTACAAGCGGGTCTCGTTCGCGAACAGTGGATTGAGGCCTTGAGAAAGGCGAGCTTGAGGGTGTTTACATTTAATTTCGTGCCGAGACATGTGGGCGTTCGGGGCAGTGAAGGAGCGGATCGGCTGGCATCGTGCGCGATTGTGGCGCGGGGCGATGGGGCAATGGATCGCGCTGTTTTGGGCTCCTTGAGAGATATAGCAAGCGGGAGTGAGGCTGGTGTGGATGGTGATTCCTTTTCAGTGGCTTGGATTGAAGATCGGGAATTGAGGTGCGGTGTTGCTGGGGGTGAGCATTTTGGAGGGCGCGGGGGAGTGATGGTCGGCCAGCGTAGGACTGGTACGGTCAGCAGAAGTGTGATGGTGGATACACTCTAGGAGAGATCGGAGCAACTATGGATGTGTCCAGTTTGCAGTGATGATGATCCGACCACTAACTAACTATTCATGTGTAGTTTTCATGCTATTTACCTAACTTATTGTCAGATTTCTCAATATATATATGCAACAAAATGTACATGTATTTGTCTAACTGTTGTAAATATATCATTTTGACATTAATTTCTACCAATTTTGCAATATGATGATTTTCTTTTATTAAATTACCTCAGAACTCATTCTCCCATTTTTTTCCTCAAAATGAAAACCAAATAGTACAATTTGTTAATGAGATACATATAAAGGTTGGCATGAAAAACTGTTGGTAGCTTATCCTATTCAGGATATAGCAATCAACCCAACTTTTTTTGGCTGTAGTGATTTTATAGGCAATACAAATACATTTAGAAAGTTGAAATTACTTTCTGAAAAGTTTGGATACATAAATGGCTGTTGCGGGATTTGAACTTTAAACACCACCTCCTGAAATGTGCTCTGTACCTCTTCCCACATAGTTGGATAAATGATGGGTAATATAAAAATAATAGAGATCAACCTGTACAAGTATTTTTGTTCTGAGAGTAATCAAATTATACATTGTTTTCATAGTTGGAGAAAGGAATTTTGGAAGTTTGTAGAATTTATTCTCTTTTTTTAAAAATTACATTTTGTATTTTGCTTTTTGCTTTTTGAAGATTTAACAGTGAAAAACAATGTGCAAT
This sequence comes from Meghimatium bilineatum, assembly GCA_034231615.1. NCBI lineage: Eukaryota > Metazoa > Mollusca > Gastropoda > Stylommatophora > Philomycidae > Meghimatium > Meghimatium bilineatum. The sequence continues at coordinate 30,743,040 of CM067299.1, read as the reverse complement.
GTATAGTTTGCAAATAAAACACATCATAGTTTGAATTATGTTTATGTGTGTGCATTTTATGCTATAATACTTTAGCTTTATGCAATGATAAATATTTTACCTCTATAATCATTGAATGAACAGTGACAATTTTATAATAATAAGTGAATGAGCTGTTACAATTTTGAAGGAGGTATAGAGAACGATCAGGAGTGAATGTAGGAGGACATAGAGTGAAGGATGAGTGAATGAGTAGTTACAATTTTATAATAATGAGTAAATGAACAGTTATAATCTAATAATGAACAGTTACAATTTCTTAATAATTGATTACATGTTATTGTGTATCTTCTTCTTCTGCGTTCGTTCTCAAACTCCTGCAGATTAGCAGGATGTAGTCTGGAGAATGGAATGCGTTGTATCATGGTTTACAACATTGCTGCGATATCTGCGCCTTTCGGCCTAACACATTCGACTTCAGCATGGCTTTGGGTCACTGACCCTATATGGGATAGGACAGCCAACTCCATCCCATAACCTCCTTAGTCGCCTTTTATGACATGCGTGGAAGGTAAACAGTGTTGCTATTCTTTGCTCCCCTTTCGGGCTCCAGCAACACATGGGCGCTTCATGTTGTAATCTTATATAAAAGGCTGTAACAGGGCAGTCTGGTCAAGAGGTAGATACCAAATGGTGAAGACAGCATATTACCCAAAAATGATTGTTTCTGATGATATAATAAACTTATATTAATGTATATTAATGAGCTGTATCTGGCTGAAAAGAGCAGTTATTGTATTTTTTAGCTTTTGTTCTCAAACTCCTACTGAATCTGTCCTGTAGCAGGACAATTGCCGTATGGGATTTTCAGCTGGATGAAGTCCAGAGAATATCCTTTTATGTCATATTTTTATTTATGCCAATGGACTGACAGATATTCAGCAGTGTTATTGTGTTAAATATTTTACCAATTCCGCTGAACAGCGGATGTGTGTAGTCATATCACTAGTAGGGCCAGCATGTGTGGCACATTCTGTTTAATAGCTTGATCACATAGCATAGAAATCTTTTTTTGTCATTCATCTAAATGATGGTCACAATATTTGTTGCTTGATGTTTTTGCAACTATCTTGGTTGCTATCAAATTGACCACAAAATGCACTTATAAATGGGTATATATGGTGTTATAAAATGTATATGCACATACCACATATTATCTGCTGCTTTCATTCTTTTTTATCTATGCTATATAATATCATCATAACAATTTTTGAAATGATCTTTGCTGAAATTTTCATCAAGCGTGGAATACACCACTCAGTGGAATAAAGACAGGACGTTTGCTGAATTTATTTACTGAAATTTTCATCAAGAGGTAGCACTCAGTGAAATAAAGACCTAGACATTTACTGAAGTCAACAGTATCAAATTGCTGGCATAGCCATTATACCACTTTCTTTGCTAATATAAGTCTAGATTACAGCTCAGCTTAGTCACACCAAAGTTGAACCATCTGCAATATGGATACCTTTTTCTATGTTCATAAAAAAATTCCCGAAGATGTTGTTCAGAGAATGGAATGCATGTTGTCAGGATTTACAGCTTGACTGCAATATCTGCTACTTTTGCCTGCCGCATTCGACTTCAGTGAGACTCCTGAGTCACTTAAATCCTCAATAGGAGGAGACAGCAAACCCTACCCCAGAGACCTTTCTACTCACCTCTTACAACAGTGACAGTGTCACTACTCTTTGTTCCCCTTTCAGGTCAGCTAACATGCTCGTTATATGTACCCAGGGCCGCAGATATGATTTTGTAATGGGGGAGTGTTCTAAAAACAAGTCATTCTCTTCCCTTTTGGTAGGGTTTTATTTGTGAAACCAATATGGGGAATCTTTCTATTCTTTTGCCATCTTTTTTACTAGTTTTAAATTTTTGATTGAGAACCCCAGGAATTGCGAGTGATTAGTTCTTACTTCCTATATGCAATGGGGTGGTTTTTCTGAGCTTATTTCATACCCAGGAGATTTCAGCTTTCAGTTTAGTGCAATGCCTTTTAAAGAAGCTTTCTACTCAGAGGGGTCTTTAATCTATAATTGCTATAATTGTATAGATGACATGCTATAAAGCTTCCATAAGAGAGCCTCAATATAACAACATGTCATCTACTAAGGTTTTGCATAGGTGGTTTGTCTAGCAGGCCATTGGTGAGACCTACTGATGCAACCACCGCAAGCGTTTTATATTACTAATTAACATGATCTATTTTCCTAGGGGGGGGGGAGGGGTGTTTGAGGCTCACAATCTTCCACCATATGTACGTGCTTGTAGAATATGTCACTTAGTTTAATTATGAGAGGACAAAGTTGTAGAGGAAGACAATTACTCACTTTGTAAATTTTTATTACATTGTAAAAAGTCTCTAAATACTTTACAGTCCTACAGTTACGTTTATACAAAATATCTTGTTTATGTTTCTCTGCTCTTTCCAACAATTATTGATTAATTTTCATTAGAATAATACAAACTTGATGTAGATTTGTTTCAATGAGTTTAATATAAATGTGAGATATTTTAATTAATATAATATAAACTTGATTGATTTCAATTAGTATAATATAAACTTTATTTCATTTAGTATGATAAAATGTTGATATGCCTTCTGTGTCATATCATCATCATCAAGTGCCGTCTCCGCAACGAAGGTTGGCTGCAACGTATCTCCAACATCTCCTGTCTCTTGTCTTGGTGGTGCACTCTGCTAGACTGTAACCTGTCCATCGTGTAATGTTACTCTCCCACTTGTATCTCTGCCTACCTCTTGCTCGCTTCCCTTTGACTTTACCCTCAAGTAAGGTCTTCAATAGGGTGTCATGTCTTTTAATGTGTCCAAAGTATTTTATTTGCCTGATCTTTATTTCTCTTAGTAGTTCTTTCTTCATATTAAGTGTTTTTAGCACCTCTTTATTTGTTTTCTTCTCTTTCCATGATGTTCTCCCTATTCTTCTATATACCCACATCTCAAAGGCATCAATTTTGTCTTCTAATTGTTTATTTAGTGTCCATGTTTCTGAGCCATACATTAATATGGAATAGATGTAGCATTTTATAATTCTCATTTTTAACTTGTTTGTAATTTGTTTAGATATTAATAATTTCCTCATGTCATTGAAGGTACTTTTAGCCATTCCTATTCTCCTTTTAACTTCTGTTTCACATCTGCCATCATTTGTGACTATGTGTCCAAGATATTGATACTGTTTTACTTGTTGTAGTTTCTCTCCCTGTATGTTTATGTTTACCTCCTGTTCTTCTGTGTTTTTGCTGATTATCATGGTTTTTGTTTTTTGAATGTTTATATCCAGTCCATATTCATTACTTGATTTATTGACTTGATCTATTAGTCTTTGTAGTTCATGTTCACTTTCTGCTAAAAGAACAGTGTCATCTGCATATCTAATGTTGTTTATTATTTTCCCATTGATCTTGAGTCCTGGTATTTCTTCTATATTTTTAAAGATATTCTCTGTGTAGATATTAAATAGGCTTGGTGATAAAATGCATCCTTGTCTTACCCCTCTTCTTATTTCTATGTACGGTGAGTAGCTGTTTTCACACCTTATTGATGCAGTTTGTTCCCAATATATATTTCTAATCAGCCTGATGTCTTTTCCATCTTTGCCTATTTCTTGAAGACATTTGATTAATTTTTCATGTTGGACTCTGTCAAAGGCCTTGCTGTAGTCTATGAAGCAAATATAGATACTTTTTTGGACTTCTATATATTTATCTATCACTAGCCGGATACTCAGTATAGCTTCTCTGGTTCCTTTGTTTTTCCTAAAACCGAATTGTTCTTCACCGACCTCCATGTCTATCTTGTTCTTAATTCTTTCATGTATTATCTTGAGAAGTATTTTAGTTAGATGGCTCATTAGACTTATTGTTCTATATTCTGTACAGTCCACAGCCCTGGGCTTCTTAGGTAGTGGTATGAATATTGATGATGTTAGGTCTTTAGGTATATGTCCTGTTTCGTATATGTCATTGCAAATTTCTGTGATAGTATCTACACCAAATTCATTTAGAGTTTTTATTATGTCTGCTGTTATGTTGTCAGAGCCTGCAGCTTTTCCACATTTTATTGAATTTATTGCATGTTCTACTTCTGATTTCAGTATTGCTGGTCCATCATTGTTGTGTATTGTTGGTTTTTTGTTCCGTTGGTCGTCAAACAGTTCTGTTACATAATCTGCCCATCTTGTGAGTGCTTCTGTTTTATCAAATATTATTTTACCATTTTTATCTTTTATGCAGCCACCGCCATTAATAGGATTTTTCTTATTTGTGATCAGCCTTATCTCCTTATGCATTAATTTTGTCTTCTGTTGTATGGACATCTCCTCTATTTCATTGCATTTTGTTTCTAGCCATTGTTTTTTCGCTGTTCTGCACATGTTACGTATCTCCTTGTCTATACTTGAGTATTTTGGTGTATTTTTAGCTTTCTTTCTTTCTGTCATTTTCTCTAATATTTCATCTGTCATCCATGTTTGTTTGTTCTTGGTATTTCTTGTTGGTAAATTTTTACTTGATGTTTGAATACTTTTCTTTAGGCTTTCCCATTTATTGTCTATTTTCTCTTCTGGATTTTCCCTTCTGTATTGTTCCATGCATTCTATCATTAGATGTTCATATCTATTCCTTACATCTACAAGGTATTTTTGTTGTATGTCTGGTTGTTTTAGTGCTGATGCGTCTATCTGTGGTTCTTGGATTCCTCTATTTACTATCTTTTTAAGTTTGACATTTATTTTGCACATCACTGGATTATGGTCAGAGTTGATATCTGCACCTGGGTATGTTTTGATGTTTTTGACACTATTTCTAAATCTATTGTTAATCATAATGTAATCTATTTGGTTCCTCTTTCTGTCTCCAGGACTTTTCCATGTATATAATCTTCTATTTTCCTGTTGAAAGAATGTATTACATATGATCATATTGTTCTCCTCACAGAACTGTATAAGTCTTTCTCCTCTGTCATTTCTTGTCCCTAGTCCGAATTGCCCTACAATGTTCTTATGTCTTCCTTTTCCTATTGAACTTGATTTATTTACTTGTGGCAAAGAGAATTGCTGCCTTCAAAAGGAAATACTACAGAAGAATTTTAAAATTATGATGGGCAACTAAAAGGAAAAATTAAGAAGTGATAAGAACACTAAATGTCGAGGAAGCTTAGCTTCTAAACAACATTATAACAAGAAAGATACTTTTTTTTGGCCAAATGGAGAGACATAATAGCATGGACAAATTATTAATGGAAGGTATGGCCACTGGCAACAAGAGTAAAGGCAGCCCAAGATGAGGATGAATAAGAGACATTTCAGATTGTTTAAACATGCTCTTGGCTGTATCAGGTAAACTCACCCAGAAGAGTCCAGAGCGACTATAAAGAAGAGTATGTTTTGGAAAGAATATGTCACGGATATAATAATAATTTACTTGAATGTTATGTATATGTTTTATTCATTCAGGGTGTTCTTGAAGGGTACTTTTACAAGACAAAGATCTTAGATATTAGCAGGAAGAAAGTTAAGTAAGTTATCATGTACTTTATGAACTCTTAATAATCAACTGGTCATATTTGATCAGATCAAGTGCCATCTTCACATTTAAGATTGGTATTAGTAGAGCTCCATCAGTTTTTGTCTTTGATGGTACATGTGTTATTGGTCTGGGATACAAAGGGATGAACATTGCTCTTGTGTGAATAATAATAATAAAACTCATAATTCTTCAGAGTTTTTAGAGCCCAGTTTTGGAGGCAGGAATTAAATGTCATCAAAACATGCTTCCTCTGTCATTTGGATGAATGTAGACAAATTATGTCAGGACCATTTCTTGATGTCATTCGAAGGTTGTGTGGGTCATGTGTAAATACTGAAGATTTCATGTAGAGAAAGATTAGTATGGTATGTACCCTTCTGAGTAACATTCTTGAGCATCATAACTTAATGAATGAATCTCATGTCCCTTTCCTGTTGTGCAAGAAAGTTAGTTTCAGCAGGCTTTGCTGGTGTCGTTTTTGCTAAATTGCACATAGATATTCAGCTCTTGAGACCTAAATCATGATTTGGTGCAGGCAAACACAAATTCACATAGCTCACGTTTAAAGAAATTAATGAGGTGCAAAGAGTTTGCTTTACTCTAATGCGATTCCAAGGTTTAGCAGATAACAAAGATCCTAAATGTACCATCACTTGGTGCACTCTGGTAACAGATGTAACATTATTTGTATGATACATCTGGCTAACACTTTTAGGGATCACATCTGAGGCTGCAGACGGAGTGAGATTTGATTGCAGACAACCAATATCCAATACCTCTCAGTCAGCATAGATAGCATCACTCGCCACGGTTGCGCCACATGTTATGGCTCAGAAAGCTGAAATGCAAGACTATAACAAGGATTACCAATATTCATGTCCCAGATATTAGTAAATGATGTTAAGGTATAATAATGTCTAGACTACATGCCTCTGGAACTGGCAACACACGCTAGAGGGCAGCACCATGTAAGGTGGCAACAGGGTCTTAAAATATCCAGCATGAACCCAACTGAAGTATTGTTCATGATTTAGAATATACAATAACCAAATTATCTGATATCTAGCATCTCATTGTAACAGACCCCACTCAAAGTAGGAGCCATGCTTTAGGTATTGCTACACCAAACCAAGCACATACTCCTGAATATGAAAGAAAGTTTTGAGTATAGCTCCTTAATGCACAAGAGACAAGGGCGAGCAATTGTCAGGGAACACATTGTTCACACCCTAGACCATACATTGTGAAGACTCTGGATGTGTTGGCAGTGTTACCGTGAGCAAGACCTCATCTTCAAAGGAAATGATATCCATGTCAAATTTGACTTATATCTGTTGCCAAACATGGTCTTACATAGAGAATTGGGTCTATAATCTCAACAGCAAAGTGGGCAATGATGTTGTCTTTCTTACACAAGATTGTTCACTGGCTGTGAATTTCTCTTCTGAGATAGGCTTGATAAACCCAAATCTAGATCCCTGCTTACTGTCTTCTAGACAGGAGACTGCAACCCAGGAGCATATTTTGGTCTGTAAAGTCCAAGCACAGAGTTAGTGATAAACAGCCATGGCTGAGAATCAAAACAAAGAATGTGCTTAGTAATGGATTGGAAAACCATCGCAAGAAGATGTGGGGAGTGTGAGCTAAATTCACAGGTCAAAACTTATACTCTGGATATGTTTGGTGATGTTGAGGGAGAAAGGGACAGTCTACAGAGTAAAGAAAACCAAGTCCAACTCATCTGACTCTCATTATCCAGCATGGCTGTACAGAGAAAATTGTGTTTAGTTTCTGAAGAACAGTGGGCATTGAAGTCATCTTCCAATATGAGAAATGGTTTACTGATAGTGAAGCACCTCGTCCGAAGATAGATGAATAGTGAGTGAGCAGAGAAAAAAATATGAAACTCATGACATAGACTCCCTTTTGAGTAAGAGACTTCTTCTCAAAGCATTACACACACCACCAGGAGTCAGGTATGAAATAAACCCTGGAGAAACCACACTAATGCATATAGAAACTTGCTCAAAATTCCTGGGGATCGTGACAAACAACAACGGAAAGATTTCTAACACAAAATATACATCTAGTGCAATAGATTCTGTGCTTGTGGTGAAGAGTAAAATCAGGTGATAGTGAACTATGCCACAAATACGGAGTGAATATTCCTAATTGAAATACCACCTATCTGTAAGGAGTTAATACAAAAATAACCCTTTAGACATGAGTTATGGAAATGAGTAAAGAAAATGTTGGTTGGTTGCTGATCCATAGGCTCATGCCCTTTGACCCACTGCCATTGTGTGTTATATGCATATGTTTGTGAGCTGTTGTTTTGTTCAATATAAGGTGTTACATTTTTCTGGCCCTGGAAGGAGAAGCATTTTCCTAATATCATCCAGCACCGGACATTCAAAATGGTGGGGGTCAACAGTTTCATAGGGACATGCATAGCCGGCACCCTGGAGTATGTTGTGGTTGTATTCTGTTCAGGCGATTGTTAAGCTGTATATGTTGTGTGTGAAGTTGGAAGATGATACTCTGGTCTTTCCTTTCCAGGAGGTTGATGTTGTCTTTAGGATTTGGGCTGGTCATATATTTATAGATTTCCCTCCAAGTATTTCTCATGGCACTACTGTTCAACCAATTTTCTTTGTTCACAGATTTAAATATTTTAACTGTGTGCATGGTCGTTTGTGTATATGGCAGAAAGAAAATGTAAAATACTCATTTTTGGCTCTTGGACTGTGAGGTTTGTTAATTCCATGGATGCATGAGCTGCAAGCAAATGCTAGGCACCAAAATGCCAAACTACTAAGAAGAGAATTGTTATCTATATTGGCTTTCTCAAAGAACAAGGGTTCCATTCCTGGAAGATAGACCTGGATCAATTAAGATCTTGGTACAAAGTAGATACACATGTAGTGGCTAATAAAAGATAAGAAATTGTTGTAGGATGGGAAACAAACCCAATGAAAACACTGGCTGAAATTAGATGTGCAGGGGTAAAAAAAATCACAGCTTTAAATTAAACCGTAACACAATGTACTTATGATTTGATATTTTGTAAGCTTAGAGGTCAGTGCATATAGTAATTTAAAATTAATATTGCAGGCCAATAAAATGGCTTGATGGGCTAGATTTGACTCATAAGTCATATTTTGTGCACTTCTCCTCTATAGCAAAGTTTGGCTGATGTAGACTTCAACTTTTTCTCTGATTTTTCCATGGTAGAACACTAGCAACAAGTAGTTTGTTCATCACTTCATGTTGTCCACCATCTACTTATTATCTCCATCTTCCTTTCATCTGCTTGCCTTGAGCTTTACCTTACTGTGTAGTTTTCAACAAAGTAGTATCATGTATTTTATGTGTGGCTAGTATAACTGATGTTACTTTGTTATTTCATACAATATTTCTGTTTCTAAAATATATCTATATATTTTTTGGCCACTTCATGAGACAGGCAGGTCTAGAGAACATAATCACAACAGGCAAGATTGAAGACACCAGAGACAGAGGACGACAACGTGAGAAAATATTAGACAGTTTGACAACCTGGCACGGCAAGGAAACAACAACGACTTTGATACATAATACTGTGGACAGAGAGCTGTGGAGAGCCATGACCGCCTATGCCACCCAGCATGGCACCTGATGATGATGATGATTTCTCTGCGGCCTCATCTGTGGAGCAGCAACATAGACACAGGAACACATACTACAGGATTGTCCCAATTTTACTTTTCACAGAATGAAAATCTGGCCCACAGGAGGTTTTCTGCAAAACAAGTTGTGGAGAACCCAAGATGAGCTAACAAAAATCACTCTATACATGACCAATATTGAGCTGGATGTTTAAGCAATGGATCTCAGAAGAACAATTTTTTTTTATTTCTCCTGTTTACAATCAATAAAAGCTAATAAAGACAAAGTGGTTTTTGAGGTCACTGCCCTCAGATCCTACACCACAGATGACAGTTCTAGGTACTCTATTGAAAATCGATTTATTTTTGAGTTTGGTACATTCAAGCCTTTTGGACTTAACTCTGAACATTCATTTGTTTAAATGTGTATTGATGTGGCTATTATTGTAGTGATGTCCTTGTTGTTTTGGGTAATATTTGTTATTTCTACTCTCATATCCATTCCCTTTTAAACTAAACCCGCTTCCATAACTACATGTTTACTTGTACGTCACTGTCACCTTGAACTTCATATTGTTTACATGTAAATAGTGCCTCTGTGGTGATAAAATTGTTTTTACTGTCATTTTTATTGTTGTTTTTACTGTCATTTTTATTGTTTTTCACTGTTTTATGTATTCTTGACAAAGACCTAACGGTTAGAAACATTGAAAATATCTTGTGTATTGTCATTTGTATTTTTTGTGTGTATACACCCCATAGCCCCTTATTGATAGTCTCAGTTGTGTTCAAGTGAAACTTCAAAAACTGTGTTCTGTGTAAGTACTACTGTTTACAAGAGATGTCTAACGGGTATTTATTTCTTTATAAACCAATTAATCAGATGAAAGTATCATTAGTAGTCTGCTTATGTTATCCATTTCTTATTCATTCTGTGTACGCTTCAGATTTTCTGCCATGATCTGCTTCCTATAAACAAGTAAGTGAGTTGCCTCTATAAATCCAGTCCTCACAAGTACCTTACACATTGTCTCTTCTATATTCATCACCTGCAACCAAGTTGTAAAATAGAGGCATGCATACGTGCATGTGCACATTGTGGGATGTGTAATTGCATATATATTTCATTGTAATAATATACTTCATACAATTGTCTGCTATTATTGTTTCTTTCAGAAAAAGCTGGCCTCAGATCTATGTGGTACTTCAAGGTTCAAACTTAGTGTTTTACAAAGACCATAAATCATCGATTCAGAAACAAGGTTGCCCATATGGTATTCCAGAAGCTGTTGCAAGTCTAGAGGGTGCTCATGTAGACTTGAATCCAAAAGAGTTGACCAGTAAAAAGAATTCAATCTCTGTGAGTTTTGTCAGAGTAACGGCTATATTATTATTGATAAGTTAGCCTGTAATTGTGTCAAAAACATACTTCAGTGTATATATACTGCATGACAAAAAATACTGGTCTATGTCATTCATCTTGGCTGATCCAATTTTTAGATAGTTGCAAGACCCTAGTAATCTGGAGAAGGCTTTGAATGGTGAAATACAGAGGTAGTGTATTCAATTAGAGGACCAACTTCTTGATTCTGTATATTATGTTAAATAGTAAGTCTCGTATAAATCACCCTATGTTTGTGTGTTGGTGTATGTGTACATGCACGTGTGTGTATGTCTATCTATCTATGTATTCGCTAAACTCCCTTGTTGCCCTTCAGCTTCAGAGGTAGAAGAGTTCTCTTGAGACGGCCCTCGTGTGCTGAGTATATTGTGGAATTAGTCACCTCTTTTATTTTGGTGGTCCATCGTTTTCATGGTTGGCCTCTAGGTCTGCCTTCACTATATCTGTGTAGCATAGCTTGCTGTGGTATGCTGTCTGATCGTAATCTGCTGATGTGTGAAATGGAGTTTGTACTTCTACTACTTTTGTTGTCTGTGACAGTGATAGTATAAACACACTGTTTGCGATCATGGAACTACATGTATATCTGACATATTGCTGCAGTTATTACATTTCTGTTGAACATATACAATTTTAACAACTTCATTGCATCAAAATAAAATACACATTTTTAGAAGTTTTTTCTACCATGTGTAACAGGTTGCAGCTAATTTTTAACATGAAAATTAAAAAAACCAAAATGCTACATTGACAGTTTTGAAATTGTGTGCTTTTGTTTGTGTGATTTTTAGAGGTGGCTATCTAGATTTAAAGTATTATTGTATCACACACAGTTCTCTTGTTGTCTCAATCTTGCTGTATTAGAGAAACTAGAACTCTCCTTAGATTTCAAGAACTATTCTTAGGGTAGCTGTAACTTTTTTATCAGGGTCTACCTTTGCAAGATGGGTAGAATGGCAGGATCAGATAAAAAGACAGCTGCTTTGTAAAAAGCTAAGAAGTATATGAGTGTGGGAGCCTAGTTGATAGTGAGCTTGCTTACTTATATCTGGGTTAAAGCGTGCCCGGTTCAAAACCACGTCTAGGCAGAAAAATATAAATCCCGGTTTGTGATTTCTCTCCTAACATAACCGCCTTCCAGTTGGCCTAGCTGTAAATGAGTACCCGATGCATGAATTAAGGAAGGTGGTTCAGTACTAGTAGGCGCCACCACATTGTTCATTTTTTTTAATCCCAAATTTTATATAGTCATTGCTCATGACAATTCACTAATATTCGTTGCTACAATAACAAACATAGTCACTGCTCATGACAATTCACTAATATTCGTTGCTACAATAACAAACATGACTACTGCTAACACAAACATGATGGTTAACACTATGAGTCTCCCATAAAACATGCAGAAATCGGTTGCGTTTCTACAAAGCAAAGCAGTACCATACTACCAGTTGAGAAATCTTGCAGTCTACATTTCTTCTGCGCGCTACGCACTGAGGGTGGGGCTCTCAGTGTGTAGAAGTATTGAATGACATTTGTTTATCTATACGTTACGGAAGCACAATGAAACCAATGACGCTCTTAATATTGAACGACTTTGAGGTAGCATGAAATTGAGAAATAAGAAATGCTGTAGCTTATCTCTACACCAAGGCTATTCAATTGGCGGCCCGTGGGTCAAATCTGGCCCCTGGAGGCCTAGTAAGTGGCCCGTGGATCATTGCTAAAACAGTGAAATAAAGTTTAAAAAAAACTAAATATATAAAATCATTCAATCTGTTTTTTATAAAACTGGCTTGTGATGATCCCCATTTTCTACATTTTGGCCCCAGAGTAAATATAATTGAATAGCCCTGCTCTACACCATCTTGAAAGCTATCATGCAGAATTTATGTGAACATCAAGGCCAACAGGAACAGACACCACATTTGACGCTATTCTCGTTCTTATGAAAGATTACTGTCCCAGTACAGTGTTCCATTATTTCTGATTGTGTTTTTTGTGTTATTTTGTTTTATGACCCTTTGTACCCTAGTTGCAGAAAAGCTTTGTTCCGCTCAATATTGTTCCATTAAAAATGTGGTGGTGTCTATTTGTACTATATCGGGAAGGTAAACACAAAAAGGATGGAAACTAGCCACCTCACTTAATAGTTGCTGTAGCTTAGTACATGGAAAGTTATTTATCCCTGATGGCAGATTGCTGCTATGGGACCTACATTTATCTTAAGAAATATAAAGCTGATAGAAATACTGTTTGAAATTGGATAAAGTAGCTGAATGAAATGTTAAATATACTAAATATTAAAGATACCACACACTATGGAATGTTCTACCTTGAATGTTTGACTATTATTCTATATAATTTTGATTGTAATATTGTGTGATGTCTTTTCTCACTATAGCTACATGTAAGTGCTGGAAATGTTTACCTCTTCCAGTCAGAAAATGAAAAGGAGTGCTTGGAATGGTTCACTCGAATGAAGATTGTTGCTAATGATGTTTCCCCAGTAAGTTTGTACATTGAATATATTCTATATTTGTTTTGTGTGTTCGTCCATCACAAGTGATAATCACCATTTGTTATATCCACTTTTGAAAATTTAATTAGAATTATGTCCATGCCTATTAGTTCGTAGATGACCAATAAGCCCTATACGAGCTGTAAATGTCCTTGGACAGTTAGGGCATGAAATGACCACTGTAGATGGATTTTGGTCTATCTGTGATTTTCTAGCAACTCTCCGCTGTTGAGCTGCTGCATTTCTCCTCTTTTCACAAGATAATACACTCTTTTTGACTGTAGAGTGCCATGTAGATCTATTTTGTGCTCTTCACATGTATCTTTGTCTATTTCAAAGACTTTCAGTGAGGTCTTTAACGAGTCCTTGTAGCGTTTATTTTGGCCACCTTGAGATCGTGTACTCTTCTCTAGCTCATCATAGAAAAGTATCTTTGGCAGGCGATGATCTGGCATGCGTACCAAATGACCTGCCCAACATTATGCTATTAATATCAGACAGTTATTCATCTTCTCATGATCAACCTAGCATATCCTACTCAAATTTAGTGATCAACCTAGCATATCCTACTCAAATTTAGTGATCAACCTAGCATATCCTACTCAAATGTAGCGATCAACCTAGCATATCCTACTCAAATGTAGCGATCAACCTAGCATATCCTACTCAAATGTAGCAATCAACCTAGCATATCCTACTCAAATGTAGCGATCAACCTAGCATATCCTACTCAAATGTAGCGATCAACCTAGCATATCCTACTCAAATGTAGTGATCAACCTAGCATGGTTTGGCAGCATCATCTTCTTGGGCAATATTTATGCTCAGCAAGTTGCCATCTGAATGGCACATTGATTGTAGAGGGAATTGAACATGGTACCATGGCTGTCAAAGATGACCACTGTACCTCCTCACCACAGCTAGTTAAATATCAGACATGAACAGTGAATAAGGAGCTCAAAAGAAAACTAAACTGGTTACATGAGTAATGAGTTGCTTAGGCTGAGAAGATAATAGAACACGGAAAGCACACTAAATAACTGTCGTACACACACCATCCACAATTAGTCAGTGCGTGATGGATATTGCCTACCAGTGGGACACAGCATGGATACAGGGATAAAAGCTGGAGACCAGGCATATTTGATTATCAGAGATTTTAGGTGGTAAAAGTCAAGTGTAGAAGTCAACGCTCAGCCAAGGAAGGCAATCTATCTATGTGCAGGACACCAAAATATAAAGCAGGGCAGTGTGATAGATTTTCTCATTATAATGCAAGTCTTCGAAATGCTGCCCCCCTTAAATAGTTGTTCTTCGAAATTCCATCCCTTACAATGTATTTTGATTGGTGCCATCTGATGTGTCTGCCTCTCTGCATCATAACACGCCATGGCCCTCCAAGTCCACCAAAGTTGGAGTGGCACCAGACTTTGTGGCATGGAGTAATCAGGTTTTCTCAGTTTCCCTCACAAACCACAAAACACTGAAGAAAAGAGGAAGAACAGGAAGAAATCTCTTAATGAATGGGACATCATACGTTTTGTGGGGAATCTGATGAATTATTTACAAAATTGCTATGAAATCTGCTATGAAATTTATTTAAAAAAACAAAGAATGAAATAGGTTGGTTATCTCATGAGGATGAATGTAATACTCTCAGCTGCAAGAATTTACATCAAGGAAAAGATGAATTAAGGTAGTGACTTAACACTTTAAAATTTCACAACATCACAACCTTTCAAGCAACTAAATGTAGTATCATTGCTGCAAGATACAAGTAGCACTACATGCTGCAAGATACAAGTAGCAAAGGCAAAGGAAGCCAAGGAGAAGATGAATTAAGGTTGTTACTTATCACTTCCAGACTCCAAAACATCACTATCTGTCACAGCTACAATTTTGTAACATATTTTTGTCTATTTTTTTAGGCTGACACTAGTCCTAAAGTTTCTGATGTTTCAGAAGTGAAAAAGGAAAAAGGTAAACAGAAGACACATTTAGGATTAGATATAGATATTGATCACTTATCTTTCACTGTTCTATGCCAGATTTTCTTTAACCTCTAAACTATTGACTGTTCATTTAGATGTTTCATTTAAGTGCATCTCTACATTGTTTAGTTGTTTGTGAAGAATATGTAGCCAACCGTGCTGTCCATCTTTACTTTATATCATTAATCTTTAGCTATCGAATATACCTGTGTATTGATTAGAAA
The DNA here is from genome assembly GCA_034231615.1 of Meghimatium bilineatum. NCBI lineage: Eukaryota > Metazoa > Mollusca > Gastropoda > Stylommatophora > Philomycidae > Meghimatium > Meghimatium bilineatum. The sequence continues at coordinate 30,727,666 of CM067299.1, read as the reverse complement.
TGTGACCTGTATGTCATAAGAGGAGACTAAGGAGAGTTGGTTGGACAGGTTGACTACCTCATCCTGTAGGTCAAGTGACTAGATCATCTCATAGGTCAAGTGATCAAAATGCTATGCTAAGGTTACATTACAGGTCAAAGGGTGCTTACAGTGATTCTTTAAAACAATGATATACCGGGTAGGTAATGCATTTGTTTTCTGGACATCATCATGGTAACTGAGAAGTTTCAAAACAAATGCAGATAAAGAGCTATTGGATAGATATGTATAATAGTTCTAAAAGAAAGCTTAATAGATATTTGATCTGGTAATGAGTAGGTAAACACATGAATTATTTTGTGTACAGATTTGTAGAATTAGTTTTGTTAATGCTTAGTTGAAATACAGGTTGGTAAGTGTATACTTTGTTGGAAGAACTATGTGAAATTTGATATCATTTACAAAATCTTGCATTAGTTTATGTTGGGTAATTATTTTAGAGTTTGTCCAGAGAGTGTAAATGCATTGTGTTGCTGTTCTGTTTGCATCAGTAATAGTACTTAAGTAGATCACAGGTTTTTTTATGTTTCACTTTAACACAACAGACGGACTATCACTGATTAAGGAGTTATAAGGTGTAAACACGAAAACAAACAAATTACAACACACAAAACATTTTCAATATTTCAAACCATTAGGTCTTTCTAAAAAAAATATAAAACAAACAGTGAAAAACAATGAAAGCAGTAAAAACAATGTTACCACTACAGAGGCCTTAGATGCACTATTGACATGTAAACAATGCGAAGTTCGAGGTGTACTCACACTGGCCCTTATCAATCTTAATGCTATCCAGTGTGATCATTCCTTGACCTTTTTCTGCAGTTTGGGTCATTATTGATCTAGCCATCTATGCACACATGCATTTTAATGAAAATGGTGGAGTTCTTAGCAAACTTAAAATTAAACCTGGTAGGATGCAATTGAAGGTTATATAAAATAGATCTCAACAATCTTTACTCTTAGCTTGACAGTGCAGACTTGACATATTTGGTGCAGACTTCCTGCAATGAGTGCAACTGTAGTTGTGTTACATACTTATAAATAAGCCAAAATATAAGTGCAATTTATTGAATGTTGAGAATGGGATAAGTTAAAAAATGTAAATGCATAATTTATGTGACTGTCTACATTCTGTGTGTTAGGTATGACAAGAAATGCATCAACTGAGGAAAATACAAATGTTCATACTTTAGACAGAACCAGAAGTATGATTCGGGTGAGAGTGAAACTCTTTAACTTAATTTCACGGCGACCAACACAGGAGGACCTGTACAAAAGAGGCATTATCAGAGGTACGTGATATCTTTTTTTTTTCCAGTCATTGTAATTTATTGCTATAAGCATACAAGGTATTTTGATTGTCTTTCTTGGAAAGATCTACGCCAGTTTTCTGGGAAAGATTATTGTCAACCTTTCTATGGAAGACTGCAACTAGCTTTTCTATGGAACACTTTATCCAGCCCTTCTGTGGAGAATCCTCGCCAACGTTCTTTGGGAGTCTAGTCAGTCTTTCCATTGAAGACCCTAGTCAGTCTTTTCATTTTCTAGGTAGCCTTCCTATAGAAGACCCTACCCAGCCTTTCAATTCTTCTTCAGTGATCCAGCAGTTCATGGGCTTTTGCCCTTTGGCCCAATGCCATGTACTGATTTTTGCAGGTGTTCATCAGTTGTTATAGTATATACCCAAGTATGTTACATTTGTTCAGTCTTGGAGAAAGAACTCTTCCTGATATATATATACATTTGTTCATATTTATGTATGTTTGCATTTCAGATGCTGTGTTTGGTTCACGCTTACATGAATTATGTGATAAGGAGCAGGTGAATGTCCCAAATTTTGTACACAGGTGCATTGCAGCTATAGAATCAAAAGGTATCATGTTTAATGAAATTTTGTATTGCAAGATAGAAAAATCTAAATATTTAACATGACATATGCAAGAAGTTTGGAATTGGTGACACCAATATGTGTTCCTATAGTCAATCTCCACAAAATAGAAAACATATATTACAGAACTGCACACTATACAACACCACAAGAGTAAAACTATGGCCATCTGAAACAGCTCTGATGGCCCTGCTCTATGGATCTTGTCTCGGAGCTGGTGACCACATTACAGTTCATTGATGAAATCCAAATCAGCGTCTAACATTGAGTTGAGAATGAGGAAGAAGAAGAAAGATTGAACAAGGTAGAAAATATGAAGAAAATAAAGGTATTCATAAGTTTTTTTCTATTTAAAAGTGGGATAAAACTGAATTGTTTATTTGCAGTTTTCTTAGACTTAACACAGTAGAATTCCAATATAGCGCATACCGTTAAATTCTGAATATAAACCCATCCGATTGTAGGCCGACAACCTAACTATCCCTTCCCAAAAGTGGAGAAAGTCGAAAGTCCGACTATAGACCGACATCCCCAACTTAACAAAGCCGGCAATAATGAACTTCATCATCATAAGAAAGAACCGACATGCTAAATGGAAATTAACACAAACTTTTGCAACTCTAAGAAAATAGCATTCCTTTCATTTGCTTCACTCACGTAACTTGAATGAATCAAGGAATGAAACCCCGGTGGCTACTGTATTCTGGATCAATATATCCGAAAATAATGAATACCCGGTAGGCTGACTTCCCTATCCATGACTATAGATGGTTTATGAGGTGGCGAGACTTTCGGGAACAAAGTTTTTCCCGAATGAATTGTCTGTGTTGGGTGTCTGGGCCTTATGACGGGAACAGCGCTAGTGAATAGTAATTACTATGTAACTATTATGTCACCAGCTGGCTTCTGACAGTGACATTTAAGTGGGAAACGTTTAAGTGGGAAACGATGAAAGGATGAAAGGCAAGACAGCAAGATCACGTTTGTTTTTATAAGATACAGAAGAGTTTGAACTTTGTAACTGGTTATGTTTACGGTGTGGGGAGAATACGGTAGTAAAATAAACATAACAGAGGATTGTGAAATTGATCTCAACTTCCACTAAATGTACAGTGGTTGGGGGAGGGAATCAATTACGGCGCAATTTTACTACAAAATGCCTATGATGTGTTGTGATTTGGAACTGTGGCCTCAGTGGGCTGGACTAATTAACAGAATATACGGCTGACTTAGCTAGCCAAGAATACTGCACAAGTAGTTTAGCTTCCAGTTAATACATTTTTATTGTCATTGTGATTTTATTCCTGTACGTGTAAACGGGAAAGATGAATGGCCAGACAAAAACATGCCAGATCACGTTTGTTTTTAAAAGATACAGAAGAGTTTGAACTTTGTCTGACCTGTATGTTTACCTTATACGGTAATATAAACTGAGGCACAGCTCAGACAGTTTCAATATTGATTTATTTCCTCCATTCCACTCCCTCCAACACTGCCTAAACGGCAAAGTTTTGGATGTCAAAAATGTGAGTGTTTGTGCAAGACCGTAGTATGTAGAGTAAGACCTCTGTACAGAATTAATTAGGACTTCATTCTTTATGTTTCTGATTATTGTCTTGGTCCCTATTTATATACTTGGAGTCGCATGTTAAAAATTGGCAAGGCCGACCAGCACATGCACGGAAATACTCAAAATCTGCCTTTGATGTGTTTTTACATTTTCTGTACACAGGTCTTATAGCCTAGTAGACGGTCAGTAACTGTTGTAACATTTGCTTTACCGGCAGCAAGAAAGTGTGTGACAGTGTTTTTAGATTACTGGTAGTTAGTGTTTCCCTACACAAACAAGACTAGGCCTAAGCTACCAATCAGCTTAGGCTATGGTATTTCATTTGTTTTTTCCACAGACCATTACCGTATTTTGGTCAATAAATAACATCAGATACTGGTATACTTTTCTGACCAATTTCGATGATCAAATGAAACCTTTATGATATAAATATATGTACTATAAACGGTAAATAAAACCGGCAATACCCATTGCTAAAAATAGCGTTTCCGGGAAATTATTCTAAAAAAATGGCGGCGTCTCTGAAATAACGATATAGACCTAGTAAGTGAGTTTTTATCAAGAAATATTGGAGATTTTGAAGGAAATATTGTATGATATATAGAAATTAATGTAATTAGAGGCCTAGCATTATGGTAGTACGCTCTAGATTGTTGGAGAGCCCTAGTCATTTTATCCTGCCTTAATATATCGGGACATGTGACTGTAATTTGTTTTAAAGTGTTTTTCTCCATTTTTACTGTGATTTGGACGTAAATTTTTTTTTTAATTTGATGTTACTCGATTATAAGACGAAGAGTATGAAGACGTCTCTGTTTATTGTCCAAAAATTCTCGGGTTATACACGGAAATTAACGGTATGTTTGTAACACAAAAACCCTATTTAATAATTATTTTTAAAATCCCCAATTCCCATCGAGGCCAACTCTGTTTCTTGTCTTCATGATATAATTTGTGAATTGCCACAAGGTGTAAGAGCTGCAATGTATGCTGATGACTTGGTGGTGTGGTGTGTAGAAGAACATCTAAAGATCGCCAACAAAAAAATACAAAAGGCAGCAGACAACATAACAGCATGGGCAGATAAATGGATGGTAAAGATAAATGCTGAAAAGTCTTCAACAATACTCTTCACATTCTCAAATAAGGACAAAGCAGGAGAGATAAAACTTGATAATGTATATATCCAAACAGAAGTCAAGCCAGTGTACTTGGGCACTACGCTAGATAAGAGACTGACATGGAGGCCTCACATTGAGAAAATAGAAACAAAGGCAAGAAAGAAACTTGCCTTCCTGAGGAAATTGGCAGGAACAAACTGGGGGGCCAATGAGGCAACTTTAAAGAAGGTATATACTGGTGCAATTAGACCAGTACTAGAATATGGATCAACAGCATGGACTTCAGCAGCCAACTCCCACCTACAAGCCTTGAACAAGGTACAAAATCAAGCACTTCGCCTTATCACAGGTGCCATGAAGACCTCTCCCATAAATGAAATGGAAAAAATTACAGGCATCACTCCCCTTACCGTACAGGCGAGACACTAAGACCATGGTGCATGTAAAAAAGTACAAGAGCATGCCAGCACATCCAATGAGGGCCAGACACAGTGACCTAGTCAGTGGAAGACTGAAGAGGAGCAGTTTTATACACGATCCAAAAAACTAAACAGAAAATATCAGGATGAACTACCAGACATAACAAGAGAGATATCACCAACACTTTTTCCAGTTCTGTTGGGAGCAATACCCAAATCTCACTATCAGAACCACCATAAACAACTACCACACTATGATAGAACTGAATACTCTTCAAAAGAAAACAATAGTATGCAACATGATTGAAGATATGTACCCCAGAGAAGCATGGATACAAGCATATACTGACAGATCAGCAACCAGAGCAGTAAAGAATGGAGGTGCTGGCGTGTACATAAAATATCCAGAAAAAGAAAATGAATCCACATGTTCACCAACTGGAATATTCTGCTCCAACTACTCTGCAGAAGTACAGGCTTTAAACAATGCTGCAGAAATAATTAAAAACACAAGTCAATGCCAGCAGGTGGTATTTCTTAATGATGCTATGTCTGTCCTACAAGCCCTTGACAGCGATAAACTGCCAGACCTGAAGAAAGCCATGCGAGAAGTGAGCATCCAAAGAAGGGTAGTACTACAGTGGATACCATCCCACTGTGGCATACCAGGAAGTGAAGAGGCAGACAGACTGGAAAAGGATGGAGCAACACAGGAACAAAAAGACCAAGAAATCACCTACCAAGAAAAGAAGCCCCTCATCAAAGCCATCATAAATTCTTGAGACTAACAGGAATTGAACCAGTCCGTTCAACGGCACCAAATCGCCTAGCAACTATTGAACACGCGTTCTTCCGTACTTGACTAACCGCATCTCCAAAAAAAAATGCGATTTCGTCAAGCCATTCAAACCGTGCACACAAAGTCACCAGAACGGACGGATCGAGACAAGGACTATTACAACAACAACAAACATCCCCTATAGGTATTGAAATATCCTCAGTAACAACAAACATATAACATAATATCCGTATTAGTCTTGTCTCAATCGGTCCGTTCTGGTGACTTTGTTTGCACAGTTTGAGTGGCTTGACGAAACCGCATCTTTTTTTGGAGAGGGGGTTAATCAAGTACAGAAGAACACGTGTTCAATAGTTGCTAGGCGATTTGGTGCCATTGAACGGACTGGTTCAATTCCCGTTAGTCTCAAGAATTTTTAAAAATTGTCCTCTGGCTTCTTGCTTAAAATTTACTTGTATTACAATTATTCGAAGCAAAATTATATTGTCTATATATGTTATCCATGTTTACAAGAAGACCTATCGACCCTTGTATAACTAATACGGATATTATGTTATATGTTTGTTGTTACTGAGGATATTTCAATACCTATAGGGGATGTTTGTTGTTGTTGTAATAGTCCTTGTCTCGATCCGTCTGTTCTGGTGACTTTGTGTGCACCGTTTGAATGGCTTGATGGATCGCATATTTTTTTGGAGATGCGGTTAGTCAAGTACGGAAGAACTCGTGTTCAATAGTTGCTAGGCGATTTGGTGCCGTTGAACGAACTGGTTCAATTCCCGTTAGTCTCAAGAATTTTAAAAAATTGTCCTCTGGCTTCTTACTTAAAATTTACTTGTATAATCAAAGCCATTAGGAAAGTCGACTACCCAAAAGACAATTACCACTATCTCAACAGAACAGAGCAGGTTATTATCTTCTGCCTCAGAACAGGACACAACAGATTATACAGCCACTTAAATAGACTAAGATTGGTCCCATCACCAGTTGCCTTTGTGGGCAGGCAGCACAGACAGCTCAAGATATCCTGCAAGATTGCAATACACTAAACCAGTTAAGGGAAGAACACTGGCCCACAGAGATGGATATCCACAAAAAGATGTATGGGAGCACTGAGGAGCATTCAAATACAGCAACATTTATTAAGAAAACAGGACTTGCTGTATAGACATGTCAAACTCCGAACGAGAAGAAGAAGAAGAAAATCCCCAATTTCACTGTACTTTATTGTATATAATTGTATATTGCGAATTTTGGTTATTACGTAAATATTTTGTCAGCATCACCCATCAGTGCATAAATTCAACTCATTGCCAATTGATTATGCAGGCTCACAAATATTTGTATTCTTTAATTGTGTTCATATTGTAACAGAAATGCTGTATTTATGTTTTGTCCCATTTTGTCTGAGAATTATGAAAATCTGGACACAAGTTTGTGTTATAAAGTGATGTTGTTTATTTGTTTATGATTGCCTATCCATATACTACTTAGCTCCCTGAGGAGCATAGGTCCTCAGCAAACCTCTCTATCTTATCCTTACTATCACTATTGCTTCCAGTTCTTTCCATATTCTAACCAACATTTGTGCTTCTGAATCTAATTCTTTCCTACAGCTATTTCTTTGTTTTTCTCTTTTCCTCTTTGTTTCTAGGTTTTAGAACAATGGCTGTCTTACACTATGATTGCCAGTAAATTTATAATAAATTGGCAGCATATCCTGTTCAGTATATAGCCATCAACCATTGTTTTTAGTGTAGTGATTTTCTAGCAATATAAATACATTTAGTACTTTGCCATTGCTTTATGAGTCCGGTCCAGATGTATAATTGCCTGTGGTGGTATTTGAACCTGGTACCTTGGCCATCACAGACACACTTTGTGCCATGCTGCCACAGAGCCGGACTTGCATTTATATGAAAGTTCATGATTTATTTGATAATGTCTGTAATTCACATAAGTTCTTAGTTTGCTGTTATTGCTTTCTCATGTGTATTGTAGGAATAACTCATGATGGCTTGTACCGGGTCAGTGGCAATATGGCTGAGATCCAAAGACTCCGCTGTGCTGTAGATAAAGGTGAGCTAGTAACTTTAATTTAAAACTCATCTCACCTGTGTGTTGTCGGGGCCAGAGAGGGAAGAGCAAAGAAAAGCAACTATGTTACTTGTCACAAATGTTGTAGGAGGCGATTAAGGAGGTTTTGTGATTGAGTTGGCTGTCCCATCTCATAGAGGGTCAAAGTGACCCAGAAGCCATGTCGAAGTCGGATGTGACAGACTGAAAGGCGCAGATATCACAGTTATGCTATAAACCATGACACAACGGTTTCTGTTCTATGGACTACATCCTTCTTCTTCTGCGTTCAGCATGTGGTCATGCTATACTGTCAGACCTGTCATCAAGACGAAGTCCACTGTCTTCTCCAGGTCAGAGCGGCTGCCCCATAGCTTTTGCCTCAAGTCTGTATCCTCAGGCCAGGTCTGCTGTCTCTGCTCTTTGTATGTTGGGCAGTCCTGAAGTATGTGTTCTGGAGTCTGGGTTCCGGATCCACATGGACATTCATCTGTGTATGAGATCCTTAATCGATAAAGGTGACCCAACAGTCTGAAGTAGCCTGTTCTAAGGCGAAATATTGTGGTCTGTTGATATCTTTGGAGGAGATGTATTGCATCATGTTCGTATTCCTCTTCCATTTCTTTCTTCCACTTTGCTGTGTATGTGTTGCGGATTATTGTTTTTACTTCTCCGTAAGACAGTGGGTGTCTGTATTGCTCCATTTCGCTTCCTGCCTTTGACAGAGCATCCTCTTTCTCATTTCCCATGATTCCACAGTGTGATGGTATCCCCTGAAGGGCAATAGCTGTTGATTTTTGGATCTGCCTTAGCTCATGTCTGATGTTGTACAGAAGGCTTTCGTTTCTGTTGCTCTGGATTGATTCCAGTAGGGATCTGCAATCTTTGAATATGGCTATCTTCTTTGGTCTTGGCAGTCCTGGTTCAGTGAAAGCTTTCAGTGCTTGATGGAGTGGACTACATCCTGCTAATCTACATGGATTTGATAGTGAACGCAGAAGAAGAAGAAACTCATGTCATACAAATTGAAAGAGGGAGTTGGTTTGTGTTAGTGGTCTCCATAGATTATAGTAAAGAGAACTTTGTTTCACAGAAATTGTGATGTATAAATTAGATCTTGTTGCGGTCAAATACTTTGTATGAAATTTCTGCTCTATCCTTCAGTGTTAGCTGTTTTAAATTATGTGTCATGTGACGTATTCCTTCCAGAACTTTGTCTTCCCAATGAACTCTCTGAACCTCTCTCTGTCTTGGGCGATGTGGCTTGCATTTTCTAGCGATGTATTCATGTTATCTTTAATGTTGTCAGTCCATCGTCTTCTTGGTCTGCCCTTTCTCCTCTTCCCAGGTACTCTTCCCTCCATTATTTGTCTTTCTAAACAGTTATGTCTCTTTATATGACCAAACAGGCGTAGTTTTCTTTTCGTTATAGTGTTTAGTAACCAACACTCTGGAATCTTCAATGAATTATGTATGTTATATATTCTCTTCTTTAGGAGCTAAGCGGTGGTGTTGTGTTATACGCAATATCTGTATACGGCAAGCAGCTTCCTCACTAGAGGGGCTACAGTATCTATTAAATAATATATAAATATTTATCAATGGATAAAAATACTTTCAATGACATGATGAAAACATTAACATCCAAACAAATCACAGATAGGAATTATAGAATGCTACATATACTCTATATATCTACTCTATACTATTGTATTGCACAGAAACCTGGATAATTAACAAATGGCTAGAGGGCGGAATTTATGCTTTTGAGATGTGAATATATAGAAAAATAAGGAGAACTTTATGGAATGAGAAGAAAAGAAAGAGGTTCTGACAATACTACATATAAAAAAAGAACTATTAAAGGAAATAAAAATCTAACAAATAAAATATTTTGAATGTGTTAAAATACATGACTCCTTGTTGAAGACTTTATTTGAGGGTAGAGTTGAGTATGTCGTGCAAGAGGTAGACAGAAATACAAGTGGGAGGAAAACATCACGAGATGGACAGTCTATTAGAATGCACCACCAAGGCAAGAGACAGGATATTGATCGTCTGTTGTAGCCAACCTTCAATGCAGAGACAGCATTTGATGATGATGGTATAAGGCATGTACATAGTGAGACTATTTGATTCTTTGGTGATTATAGATTATTTTATTGAACATTGAGCTTAATTTTCTGAGATTTTGTGCATATCAAATCAGAATATCAAATATTTGTCTGATTATTTTCATAGATGACACTTACAACTTGTATGATGAGCAGTGGGATATCAATGTACTAACAGGGGCTCTCAAGTTATTCTTTCGTGAGCTGAAGGAGCCAGTATTCACATTTCGTTTGTATGATAGATTTATTGATGCTATTAGTAAGTATTTCTATTTGGTTTTTGTGTAATTTAGTTCATTTTGCATCAACTGACAGTGTTAATTCAAAGAGAACATAATATACAAGATTTATTCAAATAAAAACCTTAAATGTGTGAAATAAATTATAATAGCCATTGTATTATCTTGTAATCTGTTAACATTGTTGCTAAAGATGTCAAGAGTGTCCTGCACAGGTCATCTTGGTGTCGATGAACATGATATCATTATGGCAGTTTAACACTTTGCTCACCAGCAATCCAGAGCGTACTTGTCCACCATTACCAAGGGTGCATGCAAAATTTTATACATTGACATCGCCGTCTTCAAAAATGTGTATAAAATCGATCTAGCGCAAGAAAGCCTTGAAACTTTCTATGTGTTCTAACGACTGCTTGCACTTTCTGAATGAATTTGAAAGCTCCAGAGTTATTTCAAGTGCAAAATGCTATTTATGATAATGCTAGGCCTAGATTTACATTAATTACTATATATCATACCCCGCCGAAGATGGATGTGTCGGGCCATTGGCGCAAATAAAACGGCAACGCATTTCCATTCTCTGGACTACATCCTGCTGGAAATCTAGAATGGATCATGGTCTTGCTACTAGAGAGATCCAGCAGGAATTTGAGAATGAACGCTGAAGAAGAAGAAGATATATCATACAATATTTCCTTCAAAATCTCTGATATTTCTTGATTAAAACTCACCTACTATGTCTATATTCCCAAAGTGCCGCCATTTTTACGGAACATAATTTCCTGGAAACACTATTTTTAGCACATTATTGCAATGGGTATTCCCATTTTTCTGATTTATCATAACGCACTCGACTATTGTTGAACTTGGTCAGTAACGGAAATTTGACTAGCGCTGAAATTGGTCAGTAAAGTGTTAAAGATGCCATCTGACTATTGATGTAGACTTAAGAGGAGCAGTGCTGTGTTATCAGTTTTTCTATCTGGGAAGGGGTGAAACCTATAGAAATTAACTGGTGAATGAGGGACCAGTATAGTGATGTATGTCTGTCAATCCAGTAAATGTATGAATGGTGTAGACAGTTTCAAAATGATGTGAGATTGTTCAGAACCAGGGTTAATCATGAACTTTGACAACAAAACTGGAACTCAATCATACTTTACTCAATCAAAAGGGCAATTTATTGTGTTTAATAAGAAGAGTGTGTATCCTACCATAGACAAGGTGTCTTGATGTAGTTAATAGGCATGGTCTCATGTCTCTAATTATAGTAGTCACTTTCTATAAAGTGAAACATTGAAAAACTGTAGCATGCATGAGTTTGATGTGCATAACTCACATAATTTCTTGATGCATAAATTAATTATTATAAACAACCATTCAGCTTTCTGAATGAATCTTGGCAGTCAACAGAGAACTGGAACATTCCGTCTGTAAATGTGACTATACTCAGGGAAATGGGAAGCTGGACAGACTAATAAAGAGTCATGCAAGACAGGGTGTACTTAATAGTATTAAAAAAGGTAGTCTATATCTTTTGAACACTTTATGAGACAGGAAGATCTGAGAACATAGATACAACAGGCACGATAGAAGGTTGAAACAGAGTAATTAAGTTTTGCTAATCACTGAAAACGCACAAATATATTCACAACAATAAATGATGAGTAATTATTGGCACTATTGACGTTCATATGGCAGAATTAAATATAGATGTAACCTGGAAGAGTTAGCTCTATATTTAGATATATTGTTATCTTTAACAACAATATTGACAGTTTACAAGATAATACAATGGCTATTATAATTTCTTTCACACATTTAAGGTATTCAACTAGAAGGGCAGAGGTGAAACAACACAAACAGAAAATTATTTTTAAAAACCCACATTTCGGTGAACAAGACAAACAGGAATGATGGAAAAACATGATATCCATATAACTGAACGCATTGATCGCAAGGGGTTAAATTATGTTTTATTTAAATACATATCAGTTCTCAAGTGCGTGATGATATGGTCATCTGAGAAGCATAAGTTAATGGTCATTACCTGAATATAATATCCCCCCTTCTCCGCCATGACCTGTACCACTGAAGTGGTCAGCAACAGGAGTATCAGTCTGATCTTTGATGTTGTACAGATGTTAGATAGAAGGCTAGAGAGTTAAGGATGACAGTGTGAGAAAATATTGGATAGTTTGACATCATGGCATGGCCAAGAGTGAACAGCGATCCTGATAAAATATACTGGAAATAGAGAATTCTGGAGATCCATTATTGCCTATGCCAGTTAGCACGGCTTCTAATATTCATAGCATGTAATTACTCATAGCATGTAATTACTCATAGCATATAATTCTGTAGTTTCAAGTTATAATCCCAGGGATTTAAAAAAACAAAGACTTTGCAAGCAGGATTCAAACCCACAACCTATTGCACACAAAATGAATGTCTAAATGACTATGCCAGGAAGATCCTGTAGAACTTGAGTGCAATGAAGGAAATAAAAATACAAAGTGTACCTCTTATGGGTGAGGAATTTTCAGTACAATACAAGAATCAGTAGACAGGTTTTTACGGAACAAATAGCTAACATAATTAAATTAAATGAAATTCCGATAAAGATGTATATACCGACGCATCCAATATTTGACATGTTGCGTGATGAGAGCCCCTGACCACTCGACATGCACGCTGCACACTGAGTGGGAGGTGGATGGCCAGTTCATTGCGTGCAAATCGCTAGATTGGTATTTTAAGTTACAACGTTTTAAGTTTCCGAGATAGTACAATAGCATATGAAATTAAAATGTTGGCATGTTGTCATGTGATTTGTCCACTGATTCTTGTATTGTACCGAATTTTCCTTTCAACCACAGACATTATAGTCCAATTTGGTTACACCATAGCCGTGACAATAAAAAAATGATGGAGGACATGGTTTAGCCATGATCTTTGAAATATATAACATATATATGCAATAAAGTAAATTCTGAATGTTTTAAGTACTGCCATAGATTTTCCAACAAAATTTATGAGTTTCTATAAGTGCCAATTTTATTATTATACAGAGAAAGAATTAAAGAAAGAACGCCTGTCAGCATTTAAGTCTGCAGTATCAGATCTTCCCAGGTGCAATCATGCCACTATAAAGGAACTTTTTCACCACCTTAGCAGGTAAGTACTTTATATTAGTGTTAGCTAAATGTGAAAGAGATGAAGTGTGGGCTAACTGCTATTTAGTACAATCAAATCCAATTATAACAACTTGGTCCAGACTGACAAAATATATATTTAACCTTTAGCAAGCCAGATTAAAAAATACGAAACGTATCCCTGCCACCGGATTCTTTTTTGAAAATTTGCATTATTGATGGTGACTGTTTTGAAAATGTGATAATTTTTTGGTTGTTAGAGATATTTAAATAATATTTGCACATATAAATAAAGAATTGAATTATGCATATATTGGTGTAATTTATGTACGTGTGTGTGTGATACCAGACGTATGAGAAAGTGGTAAAGACGTTTTTCACAAAAAACATATATTTTATAACAAATAAAGAGGAAAAAAATAAGAAAAAAAATAACTTACCTTACATATCGAATTCCTTGGCAACACTGTCAACTAAATCACGTAAATCTGTTGTATTTATGTTCTTTCACTGCGAAATTATCAAAATATAGCCGGGGGAACTGTATAAAACATGTAGATTTGCAGTAAAATCGTTCTTTGAGCTTAGGCCTAGAGTTATTTTTTCTGCCACTTCAAAATATTCGATATCAAACGTACAAGTCCCCAAACCAGCACGGCATTCTGTATATTCACTGCTGTGAAACTAAATAACCTAATAATCCATGATTCAATCCACGATTCAATGTTATTTTATTCGAAATACGATGAAATAAAGGTCTGTAAAACCGATCCATCATCATGGCATCGTACCGGTGTACAGATGTGGTCAGATTAATTGCTCTTAAACTTTTACGAATAGCCAGCCATTCTCAAAAACGATCATGTCGGAAGTGGGGGATGTACCGGCTTCGATTGCGCATGTCCCCAGCTATGTGCACGAACTGTGGTACGTGTAAATCTCACGATAATCTCGCTGGGAGGGACGGCCCGCCATCAGCGCGCGCGGCCATTTTGTTTTTCGGCGGCTTGATATCATATCGGCTCGGTGAAGGTTAATAATAGAAATTTGCTATATACAATACAAATAATAAACAAATAAATATAATTGGGGATTTTGATAAGGTATTGTTACATAGGAGCATTTGTTGTAAAAGAGTGTGCCATAGAAGGATTCTACTGTATTTAGAAATCAAACAGACATGAACTTTCATATCAAAATTGAAGCTAGGTTATGATGATTGTTGTCTTCTCAAGAAGTAAGGCAAGAATGAATGTTAGCTCCTGATCTGGTCTTTATGGTGTAAAAATTAGAGAGATATTATCTTGCTGTGCCTCAAAACTGGTCACAACAAAATGAGAAACGCTTGTACACCAAATTCAGAATAGGTACAGCTGACCTTTGAAGGGAAACTGTGTGGCAAAGCAGAAACTCTGAAACAGACAGCAGATAATATCATATAATTCAGTCCAAGTCTACGTTAGAGATGATCGTGGTAGAAGAAATTTTGAGATCAATATAGGAGATAATGTAAGTAACATGAGAAATGATGACAACGCTGTCTTTGAAAGAAAAAAAAGGCGTATGAGCTTGTTAAAAACCAGGAACAGATTGTTCCAGGTTATACGAAAATTAAGAATAGAGTTGTAGAAATTAAAGAGAGCCTTGAGAAATACTAAGCTAGATCTGGCAATGCTTGAGTGAAATACTTTGAAATAACATGCCACTGCCAAAGACGGATGTGTCGGGCCATTGGTGCAAATAAAACGGTGACACAACGCATTTCCATTCTCTGGACTACATCCTTCTGGAAATCTAATAGGACCATGGTCCTGATACAAGAGATATCCAGTCGGAGTTTGAGAATGAACACTGAAGAAGAAGAAGAAATAACATGCTGAAAATATTACAAGAAGTAATGAATGAAAGATATACCATTACTGTACAGAATCATGCCGAAATCGGATGTGCTAGGCCTACAAGGTGCATAACGGTGGCACAACGTAATCACGCTTCCAGCGGAAATTGCACGGATATCCGTGATGGTTGCAATGGAGCGAACGAAAAACAAACAAACAAACTGTACAGAATAGATATAATGCTGTAGAAAAGATAATCAGTATAACAAGCAATGGCAAATGCTAAGAAAATCAGTACGAAAAAAATAAAGAAGGCGGCAAAGAAGAAATGGATGGCGGAGGAAATTCTACAAATGATCATCATAATCATCAGGTGTCATGACAGCTGGCGTAGGCGATCATGACTCTCCACAGCTCTCTCTCTCTACAAATGATAGACACAAGAAAAAGTAAAAAAAAAGGTTAATATAAAAATTTCATAGGTGCAGTGAAAACATATTGCAAGCTTTAAAATATTTCAGAAATATCGGTAAACATAACATAAATAACTTGAGATATGCAGATGACACTGTTCTAATTTCTAAAAGTGAGACAGATTACAAGAACGAATCAACATAGTAGTCATTAACCTATAGAGCCCTGACTTATAATTACACAATATCCCCTATGGACGTGACTTATTTTTTGGAAAATTTGTGTTTTTTATGGTGGGTGTTTTGAAAATGCGATAACTTTTTTGTTTTAAATGATATCAAAATAATTTTTGCCCATCTAAATAAAGGAGTGAATAGTGAATATAATCATGTTTTTATTGTTGTTGTATGTGTGATATGACAGTTGTGAGCAAGTTGTGAAGTTGAAAATTGGGGGAAAAATTGCAAAATGCCATTTTTAAAATCGCAAATATAACTTCTTGATGACCCTAAAACTTTAGCAGTGTGTGGCAACATTGATAAAATCCTCATAAATACCTATACTTGTTGTATATATATATATTGTTTCATATCCAAACTAATATAATATGGACTATAAAAACTAATGGTTGGTTGGTTGCTGATCCAGCGGTCCATGGGCTCATGCCCTTTGACCTAATGAAAAAAACAACAAACAAATAAAACGTGAAGAAATCGCATATGTCTGTCCAGTCAACACTAGGTCTAGGCCGACACACAACTTAATTATCGTCCATGCACACACTTGGCATCCATGATACATATTGTTTTTGTGTTTTTGAACGAATGCACAAACATTCTTATCCAATAACAACATATTAAACACAAAAAACAACAATTAGAACATGTAATCATGATCCATGCCAAGCAGTACTCAATTTGATAGTAAAATACAGCACCGAAAATGGCCAAAGTCGCTCCAGAAATGAGTTGACAAAATCTGTCGGCTTTCTCCTTCTTACAATGGTAATGTGTAAAGGAATGTGACCTTTAGACTGTGACGTATTCCTAGCTTCGCGTGGCGGGAATGCTACATCATATGAGCTTTAACTTCGTGGAGTTTCGTACTTTTCATGAAGTTCAGCAGAAATATCTGCTGAGCTGCACCTATTCGTCATCCATGGGGATCATTTCACAGAAGACAAAAGTAAGAAATTGAGACAAGGCATGCAATGAAAATGATGATTTTTTACAAGCGACAGGTTGTCAGCACATCCTCCAACTTTTCTTAGACACCTTCTACGACATGCCTAGAAAGAGGACAGTAGCATTATTATTTACACCATGAACTAGATCTCCAGGTTCAGTTGCCACATAAGCACACATTATAAGAAGACAGTCCACCATCGTTTAACACATCATGAGAAGAGGAACGATATAGTACATCATGACAACAGGCAAGTTGAGGAGAAAAAGAGAGTGCAAGAAGACCAAAACAGAAGATGCTAGACAACTTGGCATTGTGGTGTAGGAGAACATCAGTATCAGTAATGATTGACAGTACCAGAGACTTGATAAACAATGCCACATGGTATTGACTACAAGAAGGAGCTGGTTAATATGCTAATGAGATGAAGTAAAGCAAAAGACCTCGTGAATGTGTGATAAGACTAATTTATGATTATCTCAGAAAACATTCTCCACCAAAATTCAACATTAAAATAATTAGGATATAGACTTGCCAAAACTATTCTATCAATTTAAATGCTTTAGAGCTATGATATTTTATGAATGTTTATTTTTAACATCTTGCCATCTGACAAGTTGTTTCCAGTGAAATTATTTTTATAGCATTGTGTACTACTGACATTGGCACCATACTTTCAGCATGTTATTTCATTAGTTTTATCTCATTACATCTGATGGGGACTCTCTGGTGTAGTGGTTAAGCTTTTTGTTTTGTGTTCAAGAAGTTTGTAGGTGTGAGTCTTACTCGCAATGTGGATTTTTACTGAGATCAATGCTTGCAGCTATGGAGTTATGTGCTATTAGTGGTACTCCCGGCAGGTGGTGTATTGCTTCGCTGGGAAGGACAGAGTATAAATATGATAATTTGAGTACAATGAAGTCAATTCTCTATGCCTTTTCAATCTTTAAACTTTGTACTGTGAACAACATGCCATCTTACCAATCATAACCACTATCATCTTATAGAGTATTGTAAGTTCCCCATCAAAACTTTAGTTGTTCTTTTTTTTTTCTTCAGATCTGCAGACCGATATTTGTGAAATTTTATTATATAAGGAATCACTGCATGCAATGCATTCATGTTTGTTTTTATATGTTTTTTTTAGAGTTATTGATGCCAGTCACAGAAACCGTATGCAGTCTCAAAATATTTCAATTGTATTTGGACCAACTCTTCTTTGGAATCAGGAATCAGAAGGCCTGGCAGTCCAGACCATGTTCCAGAATAAGATTGTAGAATATATTTTGCTAGAATACAATGATTTATTTAATTGAATTTCTTTTACCTAGTCATACCAAATTTTGCTGATCTTCCATAGTCATGATTCTTCCCATCAGTAGCTGCTGTAATTATACTTAATCATTGACCTTCCCTAAGTCATGTTATTTTATGATACTCTTCTAATATCATTGATCTTCCCTAAGTCATGTTATTTTATTATACACTTCTAATATCATTGATCTTCCCTAAGTCATGTTATTTATGATACTCTTCTTCTTCTTCAGCGTTCATTCTCAAGCTCCCAATGGATATCTCTTGTATCAGGACCATGGTCCTATTAGATTTCCAGAAGGATCAGTCCAGAGAATGGAAATGCGTTGTGTCGCCGTTTTATTTGCGCCAATGGCCCGACACATCCGTCTTCGGTGGTGTTATTATACTCTTCTAATATCATTGATCTTCCCCAAGTCATGTTATTTATGATACCCTTCTACAAGAAATATAATTATGATTAATCTTACATTATCCTAGATATTTCTTCCACATCTGTTCTCAAACTCCTGCAGATTAGAGAGATGTAGTCGAGAGAATAGAATGTTCTGTGTCATGATTTATAGCCTGGCTGTGATGTCTGAAATTTTTGCTCCAGCAGATTAGTTTTCAGCATGACATTTAGTCATTTTGATCTACACCCAATTACCTCAATAATATCTTTATCATAAAAGCTTTTTACTCCGATACGACTTGCTGTGTAAGAACAGAAAGTGGCTTTTGCAGCTGGTTCCCAGTAACAACGGGAGTAAAATAAGGATGTGTTTTGTCCCCAGTACTGTTTTGCATTGCGATTAACTGGGTGATGAGGAAATGCACAGACTAAAAAAGCTAGGAATCAAATGGGTAAACAACAAGACCCTGGAAGATCTAACCTTCGCAGATGATAATGCTCTCCTGAGTTCAACACACCAAGATCTCCAAGAAAAAACAATTCAGATACCAATGGGGATACCAATTCAGAAATAAAGACTCGAATCGCTCTCGCCTCCAATGCCTTTAACAAACTCTCAAACATCTGGAGATCGGAGATCATTAGTAAACACATCAAACTGCGACTATTCAATGCAAGTGTGATTCCATCATTGACATATGGACGTGAAAGTTGGAAATCTACCGCAATAATGGATAAGAAGTTAGTTGCCTTCGAGAATAGATGCCTCAAAAAAATCACAAATACTAATTGGAAAGACTTCAAATCAAACGACATACTAAGAGAGGAGACAAAACAAGAATATGTGATGAATAGGGCTTGGATTTTTATGACCTAAAAATCCTGAAACATGACATGCAAATATGACCTAAAAAAGGCAAAATATGACCTAAAATATGCTAAATATGCCGAAATATGACCATAAGGTTTTTCTCATTTATGAACCAAAAAAAAACGCAAATTAATATTGTTTGCATGTTTTACGCATTACATAGTAGTCATAGTACCTACATAGTAGTAATACTTAACAAAGCATGTATAAAAACACTTACCACATTTATTCCTCAGTTTTCATTGTTTGTACAATTGCAACCGACAACAACATGCATTTTTAGAGTTTCAAATTTGAACGATCGTCGATTGTCACCGAGAATTGTTTTATATTTTGAAAAACTTCGTTCTACATCACATGATGTCACAGGGGCAAATCTAAATAATGTCAGATCATTTGCTGAAAGTTGAGGTTCATCCTCTTGAAATGTTGCATGTTTACCACTAAGTATGTCTGCAATTTTGCACAATGAGAAATAACCAGAATTTCTATGAAGAACACTTTCTAATTTTACTTTAATCCTGTTGCTTACTTCACCACATGATCCATTTATTTCTGTTTGAATTTGTTTCACAATATCTAATGCATCATAAAGTGCAGTCCCTTCGCTTTCCAGACGTTTTATTGCTTTTGAAATTGTCGAAAAGTTTGACTTTATATAAGTCAGATTTTGTGATAGTCTGGTAGAAAATAAGCTTTGCACTGCTTGTATTGATGTTGCGTCGTCTTTGTCTAGGGCATTAAATATTTTAATTAGTGTTGAATAGTTGTCACAGTAATACTTTACAGCGTCCAGCCATGTACCCCAACGTGTAAGGATAGGTTGTGGAGGAAATGGTAGTTGAGGAGCTTCATCTTTGAATTTTTGTACTCGAAGAGGAGCCTTGATGAATATTTTTTTCCCATTTGAAATAAGCTTGTCCACATCAGGAAAATTACCTCGAACTTCCTCAGCTACTCGATGCAGTGCATGAGCAAGGCAAGTAATATGGATCAATTTCGGGTAGAGAATTTGAAGTCCTTTAGCAGCCTTTTTCATATAGGGAGCAGCATCTGTTATTAATAGAAGGATATTATTTCTTTCTATTCCATTTGGAATAGTTTAAGATGTGCTAACATTGATAAGCAAACGGAGTACACCAGAACATTGAGTACATCAGAAAATATGCAAAATATGACCAAAATATGACCTAAATCTCCAATTTCAGGCAAAATATGACCTCATCAAAATTATGGTCAAAATATGCATTTATATGACAAATAAAAACAGCTTAAAATTGTTCAGAAATGCTTGAAACATGTAGAAGTTAACTTAAAACTGAAAATATGCTTCAGGAAAAAAATATGACATTTCATGAAAATCCGAGCCCTAGTGATGAACATCATCAGAAAATGCAGATTGACATATATCGGCCATGTACTTAGAATGAAGGAAGACAGAGTTCCACGACAAGATTTCATGTGGACACCAGACGGGAAAAGAAAACAGGGAAGACCAAAAACAAAGCTCAGAAGTTCTTTTATGAATGAATTGAAACCAACAGGCATAAATGCACAAGACCTGTAATCCCTAGCAACTGACCGACAGGCATGGAGAACTATGATATCCGCCCTATGTGTCAAACTTGGCAAAAGAGGAACTGACTGACTGACCTCCTTAGCTGTTTCATACACCATGCATGACAGATCACAGTGTTTCTTTTCTTTCCTTTTTTGAGCATGGGTATATACTAGAGATATCATAGTCATGATTATCATTCTACAACAGTTGAAGTTCTATAGAGCTGCAGTCATGAATGAATATGACACTATAAGCACTATTACTATTAGCTAGTATGATCTTCATTATCTCTTCATGTTTTGTTGTTGTGATAGTTTTAAAAAGTGTCATGTCCAGCTACATGTCTAAACCAAACAAGTTTACACCATTTCACCACTACCAAAATTGATTCTTGATAATCTGCAAGTGTGTTTATTTGCCATGGAACAAATATGTTTCTTATGTTCTCTATGATTGATTATTAGCAGACGTCTGTTGCACTTATATTCAAAAGCATTAATTCTGTTTTTCTGTGTCTGCATTTAGCGTTAAGTTCTCACATTCACACAAAATAATAGTTATCACTAGTGATCTGTATAGATTGATCATGATCATAATATTTATCTTCCTTTTTCAAATCACATTCAACCTTCAACCTTGCCATGGCAGCCATCGTCACTGAGTTTTACTTTGATCTCATTTCCTGAATTGCTGTCATTGCATATTTGTAACCTGAAATTTTTTAAGGTGTCAACTTCTGTCAGTTTGTGACCATTAACTAGATGTTCTTAATTGCCCTATTATTCAAACCTTACAAATTGACAAATGTACTCCTGTGTGAAACTAAAAAAAATGGACCAGAATAAAAAATATGTTGATAGTGACTGTTGTAATCTGATTAAGAAGAAACAAACTAGCTGAGCTAGAAATTTTCATTCAGAGAAATAAAAATACTTGACTTTAAATTTATTCAGTTGAGTAAATGTTAATGACATTCTTGTGTATGTACATTTTCTTTGGAAATAATTTCAATTTATGTGATAAGACAATATCGTGTCTTATGGCATGTTTTCATATTATTTCTAGTTTCATATAAAAATATTCATATGTATTTCATTTTGACATATACAGGGTGATTCACATGGCAGTGAACACTAAAACAAATAATGTGTGCGTGTATGTATATAAAATTTAATAAAATTGGTTAAACAGTTATAAAGCTTACTGATGATGTTCATCCATCGTAATCGACGATGACCAAAACTCAACCATAATAATAATAATAACAGTAAGTAATAAACAAATAATAAAAATAATAGTGCGTTTTTAAATGACTAACAAGTCCAATGCGCGCACAAAATGTTCTTCTACAGAATTGACAACTGTAGAGGGTGTCTATGGGACGTTGAGGTGTTTTTTCTTTTCTACGTGCCCGCTTCTATCTTACAGTATCTTGTCTGGTCTATTCCGCTGCTAGTGCTCCCGTTCTAATGCTGTAATGCCATCCTGTTCTATCCTGAGCGAGGCTCTCCCAAGCGCCTACGTCAATGTTAAGATGTTTCAGTGATAAAGCTTACTAAATCCATGATGAATATATCCATAAAGATGCTGTGAGTCATGAAATTTTAGTGTCTAATTTACTGACTATGGACCTTAATTTTTAGTTCACTCATCACTCATTTGTTACAAAAATATAATACCTCCAATGAGTCACAGGGAGATGGTGGGTATCATGACTCATGTTATAGGAGGGTTGGGGATTGTCACAATAGCTTCTGAGTGAGTGTTGATGGTAACACTAATCAGACAGTTTCTGTTCAACCAATGACTTATGAGCACTTGTGAGAAATGTGTGCTATGATTTGTGTTCATGGCTCAGCTACTTTTACATTTAGATGCTGGAAATAGCATCACTGTTATCCAGAAACATATTCCAATGATGTTCCATATTGATGAATTTTCAATATCGTTCTTGATGTTGATGTCATCACTTTTATATTTGATTTTATTAGTTCTTCATTCATTCTTGGCTTGTTATTTGTTTACATTTTTTATTAAATTTTATTGTGACGTTAGCTCTAATTGTGTCTATGTGCTTTTAATGTTGAATATGATGCAAAGGGCAGAAACAGGTGCTCTCCAGTTGGAGAGATATATGAGTTGCTTTGTGTAGTTCTTATATGTTGTTGAGATCCATAGTCATCTCCCCTTTTATGATTGTTCTACAAAGTTTCTTTTGGTCTTCCTTTCATTTACCATATTGAACTGATTTGACCACCGAAGACAGATGTGTTGGGCCATTGGCGCAAATAAAACGGCAACACAACGCATTTCCATTCTCTGGACTACATTCAACTGGAAATCTTGTGGATCATTGTCCTGTTACAAGAGAAATCCAGTGGGAGTTTGAGAATGAACGCTGAACAAGAAGAAGAGCTGATTTTAATGCGTGTAGTGGCTGTTTAATATCATTTATTCTAAGTACATGTCTGATGTAAGTCCACTGTTTTATTCTTATTATTGCAGATACATATTGTTGTTTGGTGTCTTATCTTATGTGATTGTTTTACAAGAATTCTTCAAAGTCAATAGTTAAGATTTTTTAGACATTTATTTTCAAGCAAATTTGATTTCTTCTTCAGTGCCTTTATTACTTTCCATTATTCACTACCATATTTTAATTGTAATACACTAACTACAATGCATCCTTTGTGAAGTGTTCCTTGTGAATCACCTTGTATTCAACATAATGGTAAATATTTAATGTAATATAATATATTTCATATGTGTATGCATAACCCACACCTTCTATTTCATTGCTTAAATGTATAATCTTTCAGTCTTTGTTCTGAATTAGAAAAATAATTTAACATCTTCACAGAATATTGTTTGTGCATAGTTTAGATAGTTTTGTTAACATTTTAAAGAATGAAGGTTACTTGCACCATTCATTGCATTGTTTAAAAGTGTCAATATTAACTCATGAATGTTCTAAAATTCTGTACCTAGTGTGTTCATTATATATGCTCCAGTTTGAGTCTTACATTTAAGATATACCCCAAACAAATTTATAAAATGGGTTAAATATGTTTTGTAGAGCTACAACAAAGTCAAAGTGAGTAAACAAAGTAGTCTTTGTTTATAGTGAACAGAATCTACAAAGCTTAATAGATCCACTTGATAAATTGAATAGCGAATATGGACTAGATATAAACATAAATAAGGAGAAGAATTGATATAAGGACTTAAAATATATAAATATACCACTAGGACTTGAAATGCATAAATGTACTACTATAACTTGATAGGTATACATGTACCACTAGGACTTGATAGGTATACATGTACCACTAAGACTGGTGTGCAAAGGATATCAAATTGCCAGTGTGTGATTCCCAGAGTTAGAAACAAAAATAAGATCCTAAAAGTACCACCTCATGGTGCACCCTGGTCACAGAAATACATCATCTTGTGCTGTGTTTAGGGAATACTTTCAGGGATTGTATCTGTAGATTTTGAATCTGCATATGAAATGAAAATTGGTTGCAAAAAGACAAGTAATATCTCAGATACTTTTACACTGATGTAGCAAGTGGCACTCCGACTTGGACAGCCATAAAAAGATGCATTTAAGGAGCTTCCAATGTCAATGTCCTAATATGAGTAGATGTTGTCACGGTATAGCAGTGCCTAAAGTATACATTAAATGCCCCTGAGAATGCTAGTGAGCAGCTTTTTGTATGGAAAATTACTGAGTGGTAATAAAGTTATAATTGCCCAGCTCGAGACTAGGCGGCGGAAGTGTTGTTAATAGTTGACGAAACACGGAATCCAAATGTTTCACCAGAATTGATCTCATTCAATGTAAGAGTCATGACTCAGGTATTGGATACGCCAACACGTGCATGTGCTCCTGGGTATGGAAAAAGTATTGAATATGGCTCACCCATTCCTAAGGGAATACGTTGAACAAATGTTGGGAGTACATATTGTTACATTTTTGACAGAAGCAGTGCTTAGACTCAGACTCTGGATACTGTGGCCAATGTAGATGGGGAGCAAGTCCTTGTCTTTAAATATGTAGCAAACCTAGTCTTAACTCAACTGCCACCGTTGTCCAACATGGCTCATACAGAGATAATTGGGTTCAGTACCCGTTAGGGGGGGGGGGGTGTGTGATTTTTTTCTTACACAAGATTTGTTTGCAGAATGTGAAGCTTCTCGACCGAGATAAGTGCAGAGATAGGATATCTGAGCTACCTACTTTTTTGGATGGTAAACGCAATGGTGGAGTTAAAACACAGACTCTGCTTGGCGATGGATTGGAAGCCCATTACAAGCGGGCGAGGTATGTATGTGAAAAATGCACAGGTCAAATTTCAGACCCCTGATGTGTTTGACGAAGCAGCACCTCGTCTAGGAAGGCATATCAAACTTAAGTCTTCCTTATTCTTCTGCGTTCGTTCTCAAACTCCGGCAGATTAGCAGGATGTAGTCCAGAGAACGGAATGTGTTGTGTCATGGTTTACAGCATTGCTGTGATATCTGCGCCTTTTGGCCTGACACATCCGACTTCAGCATGGCTTTGGGTCTCTGACCTTATATGGGATGGGACAGCCAACTCCATCCCATAACCTCCTTAGTCACCTTTTACGACATGTGTGGAAGGTAAACAGTGTTGCTATTCTTTACTCCCCTTTCGGGCCTCGGAAACACACGGGCGAAACTTAAATCTAATTTGACTATCGTCGTTGCCCAACATGGCTCATACAGAATATATTAGGTATGGAACCTAGGGACACAAAGAGTGGTAATGAAGTGGTCTTCCTACATGAGGAATAGTTAGTCAACTCCAAAGCACCTTATCAGAGGAAAGATCCACAGTGCGTGACAAGGTAAAATTCCAGCTTGTCTCATAACAGACTCCACTGAAAAGGAGGCTTCTTCGATAAGCATTGCCTTAAGCCGAAATCTGAAGTTTCCCAGGTATGAAAGAAAGCTCTGAGAAACCACACTACTGCACATAGAAAGGGTAAGTTGCTTGTAATTCCTGGGAATAGTGACAAACAAAACGTTAAGATTTTAAAGCTATACATGTACAAATGCTATTTATTTCTGAAAGGTATAAAGGTACTATGATCGCTGTCCAACCCCCGTTTTCATTCGTGTTTCTCATTACTGCATACCTACATATTTTATGGCTAACTGATACAAATATTATATCAATAAATAATCAATAATTAATTGATATATTCATTTTTTGGGGTTATGGGTTAGGGTTAGTTATGTTTTACATAACTAACCCTAATCCTAAATATAATTATAGTTAAATAAATAAAGGATAAACATAAACTGATAAACATAGGCAAGAGAAATAATCACACAGGTCGGCACTAATTGGCACAACGGAGGTTGGACTGCGATCATAGTACCGGTATAAATATACCACTGTCGCTTGTTTGCTATTCATTACTGAAAGGTATAATAGTAAGATGAATGCTGGTTTACAGTGAATTGTCTATTGTCTTTCCCAAGATGAATGATTGTTGATCGCATTCACACTTGCCGTTAAGCGTAGGAGTGTGAGCTTAAGTTGTCGTTCCAAGGCCAGATGTGTCGCTGTGGTTGCATTTAGTCCATGTTTGTTCAAGGCTATCTTGATGTTTTCTATCCACCGTTTTCTTGGTTTACCTTTGGCCTTACTCCCGGATATTCGTGTATTATATGCTCTTATTGGTATTTGGTTTGGTTTCATTCTCATAAGGTGACCGAATAATTTTACTTGTTGTCTCTCAATATGTTCAATACATGATATTATACCAACTCTTTTCCTAATTTCTTCACTTTTTATTTTATCTAGTTTGGTACCATTGCAGCTTTTCTCAGACACTTCATTTCACATGTGACGATTTTTCTTTGCTGTGAACCTGTTAAAGACCATGTTTGACATTGGTAGCACATTTTATGTTGGTATAAAAATTGTAGATATTATCTGTTTTTTATATTTCCATTTTGATCTTTGGGTGAAGAAATAATGGTGAAAGTTGGTAAGTCACTGTGTTTGCTTTCTGGCACCTTGTTTCTATTTCTCTGTCTAGTCTTCCATCTTCGGAAAAATTGCTGCCTAGATATTTAAATTCTTTGGCTTGTTTCACTTTGGTGTTATCTATTGTTATATTCATTGGTGTTGAAGACTTGCTAATTTTCATAACTTCTGTTTTTTGTACATTAATTTTCATGTTATACTTCTGACATGCTAACAGCAATGCATTGATGTGCTTTTACAAAGTTTCCTCATGTTGTATATTAAACTTTGATCATCGGCAAATAATAGTTCATTGATTTCATTATTAAGTTCCTCATCAGGTTTATTTGCAATGTTTTCCTCTTTGTTGATGTGAGCTTCTTTTATTATTCTGTCCATGTATATGTTGAAAAGTAGGGGTGAAAGTGAAAGATACTCCAGATCTTGTTTCAAAAGGTTCAGTCATTCCGTCTGTTGTTCTTGCTGAGCTTTGGGGCATTTTTGATATATCGCCTTTATATTATCTAACAGTTAATTATCTACAGTTAATTAACAAAGATAAAATGTGGGATTTAACCATTCTGATCTTGTTACTTTTGTCCGGACTAAGTTCTTGATTCTTGTACATGTAGCATGTGTTATGCCGGGGTCAGAAAAGGGAGCAAAGAATAGTGATAATGTTACCTGCCGACATGCTGTAAGAAATGACTAGAAGGTTTTGATGCTGGGGTTGGCTATCTGATTTCATGGAGGGTCAAAGATTATAGGCTTTGCTAAAGTTTGATGAGTCTGGCCACAAGGTGCAGATATCGCAGCTAAGTTGTAAACTATGACTGAATACAGTATGTTCTCTGGACTACATTCACCTAATCTGCGGGAGTTTGAGAATGATTGAAGATGATTATTGCAAATTTCTTATTCTTTTGTAGACTGCATCTTCTTCTTCTTTCCTTCCTCTTTTACCCTTTACGGGTGTCGAGGGAGATACAATGTTCTTATTCTCGCTTTTCTGGCAGCTTCAGATAATGTTATTAGGTGTTCATGTAATGTGTCTTTGATGTTGTCGATCCAGCGTACTTTAGGTCTACCCCTAGCTCTTCTTTCTGCTTCTCCTCTCTTCGTATATGCTTTATAAACTAATGAATCACACAGCATTCTTTCCAGATGATCAAACCATTGTATCTGTTGGTTTTGTATGTATTGTAGAATTGATATGACACCCACTCTTTCTCTTATGACATCATTTCTAATTCTGTGTCTTCTGGTCACTCCTGTGGCTTTTCTCAGACATCTCATCTCTGTTGTAACCAGTTGTCTCTTATGTTTTGTTGTTAAGAACCATGTTTGACATTGGTAGCACAGGGTTGGAATGAAGATCTTTGGATAAGATGTTTTTTGTTGACATTGGTAGCATTTTGGTAGCATGTAGACTGCATCAATCAGGCCAAAATGATGCTTGATAGTTCTTGTAGAATCTATTATGAGATTGCCAGAAAGTTTTTGTCAAGAGCCTGTGTAGGAAGGTTATGTTCATGAACTTTCCTTTTCATTACTAGTGATATTAAATATTCTATGTAAATTGTATGTATACAAAAGTAAATGGCATTTGATTTGTATATTTGTTTGTGTAAAGATTATATTTTTCTTGTTTTATATTAGTTTTTTACATGTATATTTTATTTCTTATTTCACAAGTTGCAGAAATGGTGAATTAGCACACTTTTGTGAAAGTACATTCCAGTGCATCAGAGCTGAGCTCTGCTTCTCATATAGCATGTTCATGAATAAAAAAATTCATCATAAGATGTGTCAAGGCCAGTGGTTCTAAAAAGTTATGCTTAGCTTGTGTCTTGCTTTTGAGCAAAATGTATAAGATGAAAAAGATCTTAAAAATGGCCCCTGTTTCAGTTGAAGAACTTTTTATGCCAGTTAAGCTTTGTTTATGAAGAAAAAAAAATGTTAAAATGTCACTTGTTTCATACAGTGATCTTTTTATGGCCCAATCATGTTCAAATGTCACAAGTTTGATTCAGTGATCTTTCTATGGCCCAATCATGCTAAAATGTTACATGTTTCATACAGTGAACTTTCTATGGCCAAATCATGTTCAAATGTTACATTTTTCATACAGTGATCTTTCTATGGCCCAATCATGTTCAAATGTCACATAGGTTTCATACATTGATATTTCTATGGCCCAATCATGTTCAAATGTCACATATGTTTTATGCAGTGATCATTCTATGGCCCAATCATGCTAAAATGTTACATGTTTCATACAGTGATCTTTCTATGGCCCAATCATGCTCAAATGTCACATAGGTTTCATACATTGATATTTCTATGGCCCAATCATGTTCAAATGTCACAGTTTCATACAGTTATCTTTCTATGGCTCAATCCTGCTCAAATGTCATGTTTCATACAGTGATCTTTCTATAGCCCAATCAGATGTCTGTGGCCCCTAATTGTTCATGTTTTGTTGTGTTCCTTAGTAGTAGGCTGTGGGCCACTGATGGGCCACAGAACTCTTCGTGAGAACAGTTTGTCAAAAGGAGTGAACATGAGTAGTATAAATAAATGCACATTATTAAATGTAAGCTATATTTCTGAGGTTTGCTCATGTCACTAAATTTATGAGGTTTGCTCATTTCTCTATTTTTAATAATAAATTCATTGTTGTAGTTATCTGGCTACATTTATCGCAATTGTTGTTACCAAATTGCTGCATTTCTTATGAAGCTCATTGTTGTAGCTATATTGCAACATTTATTTCCAGACTGCTTGATTTAGCTAAAATGAAATAGTAATAAAAATAATATTTTTTGTACCTGGTACTACATTGTGAGTAGACCAGGTCTATTGTCTGTCCCCAGGTGAATGATGGTTGATTGCATTCACACTTGCCGTTAAGCGTAGGGGTGTGAGCTTAAGCTGTCGTTCCAAGGCCAGATGTGTAGACAAGTGATGTAGCTATATTGCTACATTTATGAATATATTGGCTGTTGTAGTTCTTAATGCTGGATTTATGATAACGTGTTGATGTAACTATACTTCCATATTTCTGGTTACTCTTGTGGATGTAGTTATACTGTAACATTTCTGATAGATGTAACTCTACGGTTACAATTTTGGTAGATGTTGTTGCACTGTTACATTTTTTGGCTGCTCTAGTGGATGTAGCTGTACTGCTGCATTTAGGGTAACATCTTGTGAACGTTTTTAAGCTATTACATGTAGCTAACTGGTAGATGTAGCTATACTGTTACACATATGGTTACAATAGTTGATGTAACTGTCTTACTACATTTTTGTCTACACTTACTGATATAGCCATACTGCTATGTTTTTTAGTACATGGCTGATAATAGATTGATTTCTACATATTTTAGTGTCATGTGACATATTCCTTCCAGAACGTTGTCTTCCCAATGAACTCTCTGAACCTCTCTCTGTCGTGGGTGATGTGGCTTGCATTTTCTAGCGACATATTCATGTTATCTTTAATGTCGTCAGTCCATCATCTTCTTGGTCTGCCCTGTCTCCTCTTCCCAGGTACTCTTCCCTCCATTATTTGTCTTTCTAAACAGTTGTGTCTCTTTATATGACCAAATAGGCGTAGTTTTCTTTTTGTTATTGTGTTTAGTAACCAACATTCTGGAATCTTCAATGTGTTTATAATATCTTATGATATTTTAGTACATGGCTGATATAGCTTGAATTCTACATTTTTAAAATAAATGTTCGATATTTTTGAATACATTTCTTGTCAGACAAGTTTGATACAACTCTAGAGAAATACTCAAAATATTCTTACAACATGGTTCCTTACATCGTGTAATATTTTTGTGTGCCACATACACTACTTTCTGCGTCTGTGAGAAATCTATTTATTATATCAGACCTTTCTCATTAGTATTATGATATGTAATAAGTTTGCAAACTTTGATGTCCAGACAAGTAGGCCTACTTGCAGTAACTTAGTAAATAGTATGTGGCCAGATGGTCAGAGTGTGGTCACCCAATCATTTTTCATTCTAGTTAAATTCAAGGGTTGGTAAAAACTGAATTTTTCTACTTTCATGGTAAAATAAAAATACAACTTGTACACGTAGGGGTGGCTTCTAAGACAAAGTGACTTTAATTTATATAGCTCAAATTATCTCTGCACCTCTTGATAGGAAAGCATACAATAATGAACATATGTCCCCATGTTTGTTGCCAGTACCCAAAAGTGGAGCAAACACTATTACTTGCCATGATAATGAAATGTAGATTTTGTTATTTTTCATTACTGTTGCTGCAGCAAATGTTCCATCTCTATGCACATGTTGTACAAAGATAAAACTGATGTATATTTACTGTACAAATATTTCTTACTGACATTAAAATATTTGGATATACCACTAAAGAAATTTGAGTACTTTTAACTTTAGTACTTAACTTGTTTGTTTTAGATCACAATATAGTTTAATAAAATGTTTTCTTTGTAGCATCTTTCATTTTAGGAAATTGTGCAGGTAATTTTATGATGAAGAATAAAGGTTTCTTGTTTTTCGTATATAATAGTTGGGTTTTTAAAAATATTTTACTAAAAAAAAAAGGAAACAATACTGTGACTTTACAGGGGAGCCTTGACTTCACAGTGGGTTACTGCTCTGACCTCCTTATGTGGTCTTTGAGGATCAAGTTAAGTTTCAAGCTGATGGAATACCTTTTTTGACATGATTTTTGAGTCAACCCAGCCTCAGGATATGAATACTAGATGAAATCTGGGAAAGTAAAGGTAATGAGCGTGATGATGTGTTAGCACCCTAAGGTGCTGCCGAAGACCAACCAGAATCACCTACCATCCGAAAAAACAGATGATCAAGTCAATAAGAAAGCCACAAACACCACCACAAGATGACTATCTAATTATGAACAGATCAGAACAAGTTGTAATTCTACGTCTCAGAACGGAACACAACCGACTCTGCAGTAACATGTACACAAAGTTCAAGATTGTCAACACGGCCATGTGGACAGGCAGCACAGAGTTCCAAACATATACTTCAAAATTGTTCTGCGTATTAATCGCTGAGGTAGACATATTGGCCAGAGGAAACAACACTGGAATCAAAACTCTATGGGACACTGTATGAACTACAAAAGACTGAGTTTTATTCAGGAGACAGAATTACAGATATAGACATGTTTCAAGTGAATGAAAGAAGAAGAAAAAAGATTTAGTATCAATTACCTGGACATCACCGGCACCCAAATGATCTGTTCTATGGAAGTAGTCAGCAGAAGTCCCGGACTGGATTTTAATACTGTACAGATGTTGACAAAATTTGTATCCAAGTCTCTTACGTGTTGTCCTTTTATAGACCTACACCATAATATGACGTTTGAGGCTGATTGCAAATATGACGTTTTGCAGGACATAAATGTAAAACTCTCTTCAATGGTAAAAAATGGGACCAAGGAATGTGACGGAACGGGCCCGTGTGCATTAGGCAAAGGTATTGCATCTACTAGCAGTTGATGGTGCCAAAATTACTTGAGATGTCAGATTTGAGATGAATGTGGATCAAGATATCTCTGATATTCTTGTCACGTCTGTGAGCAGCCAGAGGGGTAGGGGAGGGCAAAGAATACTGCATGCGTCCTTGAATCAAACTGAAGAAATGGAAGGTGCTAGAACATGACACCACGGGGGTGCAAAGGGAACGCATTGCTCTAGGCGGACCCATCGTTAGCAGATAACCAAGATCCCAAAGGTACCTCCTCGCGGTGCACCATGGAAACAAATACAGCATCTCGAGCTGATTCTGGCTAAATCATTTGGGGATCGTGTCCGAGAATGTAAAGGTAGCAGATGGAAAGAGATTTGACTGCACAAGAGACAGACAATATCTCCGACACCACCAGCATCACCACATATAGCGACAATGTCTACATACAGTGACGCTAGTCAGTCCAGCCGGAACATTGGAGGGGCGGTCAATGTAAAAGGCATGTAAATGTAGATGCATGGCGAGAGACAAATATATTTCATACTGAGTACAATGACACAATGAAAGGGCAGAACAGCGCCAGAGGGCAGCGCGAACTGCAAATAGAAAGTGAAAAGTTCCTAGGAAAGGGAAACTAAAAGCTCTGTTAGCTCGAGACGAGCTTCTAGATACATGTGCTCCTTATAGGCAGAGATGCAGACCCAATCATGGGCGTTCGGAAAAGCAAGAAGACCTGACCCAACTCTAATGTCGAGCTTTCCTAAATTGGAAATATGCTCGCGAAGAGAAAGGGTTCCGTACCCGAGGGCTCAGGCAAAAAGGGACAACGATTTTAGCCCTGGCCCAGCTCTACTGTCAAGTTTTCCTATACCGGAAATACACTTGCAGAGAGAAAGGGTTCAGTACCTGATGGGCTCAGGCGCTATTGGGACAAGGTCGCTCAGCTCGAGAACGCCTTGCTCTCAAACGCGCGGTGTGAGACTCGAACTTGGGCGAGGAGTTCACGATGTCTGTGAACGACTACTCGGGTAAGAAGGCGAAAGAGCCATGGTCCAACTCTTCTGGCGAGTTCTTCCTCATACGGAACCAGGCTCGCGGATGAGAAACGATTCAGTACCAGTTGGTCACAGGCAGAGTACGTCCAATTGCACGAGATGGGTTCATAGACTGTGGAACACCTCGTGCCAGATAGACGCGCTCGACAAGCATCTTGGCGAAGAGGCACTACACACCAGCGTGCCCGGCGACAGATAGACAGGCTGTCACGGACTAGGGAAGCCTACCCGAATTAAAGACAACGGATGTGCTGGACCTCGGACGTCCTGACCACAAGTGGCCAACCGAGGTGCAAATAACAGTTCTACTGTGGAACTTGCAGCACAACGTACTGCACGCTCCCCGGCGAAAATCACACGAAATATTCGTTGTAGTTATATGAGAGCGAACGCTGAAGAAGATTGACACCACGGACAGCAGAAGTATGAGATGGAAGGGTGGAACAAGTTTGACCATGTTCATAGAGGTAGTCCTATGAGTACCGCTAAGGATGTACTGGCGAGAGGCAAATTTAAACGATTCAAAAATTTGATTGATCCCGTCTAACCATTATTATGTGAACGTGAACAGTGTCGTTCCTTGCATGTCGTGTTGTATTATGTTCTTGATAAAGGCCTTTTAGTCGACACGTCAATTTTTGTATCATCACATGAGTCAACACTGATTAGCAAAACTTCATTACCCATTTCGAAGCTTTGCTTGTCGAATTAGTTTTGCAATAATTACCTATTGATAGATTCATTCGCCTGAAGGCAAATGAATGGAATCGTTCAATGTCATGGATGTTATTTATAATATACATGATTAGTGTCTCGGTTGTACATGACTTGGGTGTCTATCGTGTTTACGAGAGGAGTAGGCGTAGTCATCAGTGTCAGAAGACTGCTCAAATGGTTCACAGTTTGGAAATGATGCTCTTTCGTTTCCCTTGACTCCCGCATGACCTGGACAGTAGATCATGTAATGCTCTGCGCGTTGTTGAGAAGAGTGACCCATTCAGTTCTGATCATAATCTTGCGTAGCATAATTTGAGTCCCATAGAATCACTGAGTCTGTTGGTGGTTGCGTCGCCAGACAGGTGAGAGCTACGGTCACCGCTTCTATTTCCATTCTCATCCTCGATGTAGTGGAGTACGCAGTTCACTTCTCAGCTAATATTTTGCCATTTTAGTAGGCCACGAAACCCCAATCACACCTATTTGTTTCTCGTGTTACTGAGCAGTCTGTGTAAATTTTTATATCGTGTGGCTTTTAGTGCTTCAGTATTAGTTCTTGGATCATTCCATCTGTTCTATCGGCGGCCCAGTCGCGGTACTCTCTTCCCACCTGTATCACAAATGTTATCAATAACTTTCTATCTTTGTCAAATGTCACCTATTTACAGCCTCTTCCCATTTCCTACAGTTCACAAACTCTGAGTAGGGTATTATCCGCTTCTACCTCCAAGACCTTCCTCTCTTGATACTTCTTCCGTTTGTGTGGTCTAGAGATTGGTGTAAGAGGTGATGATCTTTATTGGTGACCTTGAAGTGTTCCTTAACCTGAGCTATTTTATGCCTTGCTTTGATGCTCCGTAGGTCTAGGAGAAACATCATGGCTGCGAAAGGTGCATCTCTCGTGCATCCTAGGACAGCTCTCATTGCCTCGTTTTGAACTCTCTCCAGTCTATCCACCTGTGTTTGCGACAGTTTAAGTAATCTTAAACCATATTAAACCAACACAGATAAAACCAATGTCTGCATCATCTAAAAAAAAGGGTTCGCTGCGGTATCTATTGCAGATGCCGTAATTTTGACTGCACCGACACACTTCATAGCTTTCTGAATGACATTGTCCATATGTTTCGCGAAAGATAGAATTTTATCAAAAGTGATGCATAGATATTTCATAGTTTGCTCCTTGTCAATGTTGATCCCATGCAGGTGACTGCTGGTACTGTGTCTGTGATTATTTTGTTGTTCAGCGAGAACCAGACGATCTTTGCCTTGGTGGAATTGATGAGTGCTTTGTAGTCAGTGCATCAGAGCGACAAATGTTCTAGAATCTAGATTACTCTGTACACCATCAATCATATCTCTTCTGTCTCCGACGTGCG
Organism: Meghimatium bilineatum; assembly: GCA_034231615.1. Lineage (NCBI taxonomy): Eukaryota > Metazoa > Mollusca > Gastropoda > Stylommatophora > Philomycidae > Meghimatium > Meghimatium bilineatum. The sequence continues at coordinate 30,692,010 of CM067299.1, read as the reverse complement.
CGCACAGCAAGAGGTCATCCGCATATGTTAGTATCCTACCGGGTCCAACCTCCTGAAGCTGCGCTATTATGTATGTGTAGACGTTAAAGAGTACAGGTGATAATGGCGATCCGTGTGACAATCCCGGTGCTATAGTTCTGATCTCTGATGTCCAGGGTCCAAATCTCAGAACAGCAGATCTCAACATTTGTACCATTGCTATCCATCGAATAATTATCCACGAGTCGATGTTGAGTTCACTTAGCAAATGTATCAGCTGGTCGAAGCTGACTGTTGTAAGCATCTTCTAGGTTGATTGTGGCGACCACTGTTTCCTCATTTGCCTCAAAGTCCTCGTATATGTCATAGGCGAGGATTGCCGCATTTGTGGTCGCGTCTCTCTCCGGTCTGTATGCACCTAGAGTGTCAGGAAGATAAGCCTCTATTTTCCAAATCGAAGGCCAGTCCTCTTGCAATTATCCTCTCCAGCACAATGCCGTAAACATTGTGTAGTTTGATGATACGATAACTCTTGATGTCGTTGGTGTCTTTACCAGAGGAAGACGGTAGCTGTGTAGCCACTATTCTGGCACGCGTTCTTTTTTCAGACGTGTTGAAATCATCAACAATTGTTTCAAGTCGGTCGTCTGCAATACCTTTCAAGAGGATGTAGAGTATTACGTCGGGACCCGGTGCTCCATCTTATGTTTTATTTATGGTCTTTTTTACATCCTCCAACGTGACCAGTACCTCATCAGCGACATCGCTTGTTACCATCTCTCTGAGTGGCCACAGTATTCATCAATATTGTTCTGATCTGATTGTTGGGGGTATCTACTGAAGAAAGCGATACCCTTCTGTTCATCTGTGGTTAGTATAATCTCCGACTCGTCCTTCAAGAACATGTTTATTTTGTGTCAGTTTTCTCATTCACTGCAGACCTCCAGCATATCACCAGCTAAGTACATTTTTATTTCATTTGACTTGATTTTATCATTTTCACCCCATTCGTTCTTTTACTTTTTTCATTTGCTTTCCCCCTTTATCTTACCACTTATGTCTTCCTCCCATTACTTTCCCCCGTCATGCTGACCTACATGTCCTTCTCACGTCTAATTGTTGACGTAACTTTTAGACATCCCCAATCAACTACATTTCAGAGGTCTTCCAACTACCTGTTCCAAGGAACAACCAATAATAATCACATCCCAAATTCTCCACTTTCAGGACATTTGTTTCAAAGAACAATCAATAGCAATCCTCAATCATCTACTTTCAGAACAATTGTTGCTAGGAACAATCAACAACAATCCTCAATCATCTACTTTCAGAACACTTGTTGCTAGGAACACCCAAGAACAATCCCCACATCACCAGTCTGAACAAGGAACAGCCAACAATAAGTGGTCTTTTATTCCTTTTAATGAATAAGTGAAATAAACAATCATTTACTTGGAATACTAAATCCAAACCTCAATCTTTGAAAAACTGAAACAATAGTTTTTTTGTTCTGTTATTTGTTTGTGTGTGTGTCTCCTCGTAAATAATTCGTTGTTAAATCTGATGAACTGTTATTCTCAAAATATCTGCTCTTGTTTGTTGATATGCAAGTCAGTAGATCTTTTCAATGGCCCTACAAAAAATATGTCACAAGAAAAATCAATGGCAAGGGGCAAACAGGAAAACAAAGTTACAACTATTAATAAGCTACATTCTTCCGCTGGCAAAGTATTGTTGTGAAACGCGGGCAATGAAATTCGCAATGGAAAACACAATTTCAGCATTTGAAATTAGATAATATACAAAAGTCTTAATAATATCATGGGCAGAAAGACGAACGAACCACCGCAGATGTCCGTAAAGACCTGAACAAAAAAGAATGGTGGCTTCTCAAAACTGTCAAAAAATACAAGTTAAAATAATTTGGACATAAAAAGACAACACTTTAGAAAAATTAATTATAGAGAGAAAATTCAGACAAGATAATAAGAGACAGACCAAGACTACCATGGACATAGAAGACCTTCTGAACATGCCACTGGAAGAGGTTGAACAGCTTGCACAGATTGATAGGCTTACAACGTGACAGTAAGGACAACGGCTGCAAAATACACGTCACACACACAGACGCACGCACAACACACACAAACACACACATATGTATATATATATATATTCATGTTTGTTGATATGCAAGTCGGTAGATCTGTTCTTGTTTGTTATAATACACGTTGTAATTATGTTCTTATTTTGTAGCAAATCCATATTATATGGTTAAGGTTCAATAGTATAACACTTATATTTTCAAGACATGAATCCTTATTTCAGATGAATTGACAGACAAGCACCCTTTTCTCTAGATCTGCGCGGAGTGTCCAACTATTGCACCCGCAAAGCTTGATAAATAGTTCTTATGTTTTGTATTGTTTGACTTTAATTGCAATACTGACGTTGCTACTCCGAATGCCTCGAGGTTTTAAATCGCCAAAGTATTACGACTTTGCTACTCTACATATACCTAAAAAAGTCAATCTGAAAGATGAACTCATGTGGTAAAAAATAAAGAAATTTATAGCCCCGTTTCCCATTTCAAATATCCACAAAATATAACACACAAACATAAAAATATTGTGGTATTCTCTGATAAAATAAAATTCGTAAACAAAACATTTAACTAAGTAAATAGTGATTCGTGGGAACAAACATATGACGTAGATTCCTATAATGACCACAAGCATTTTGACGACTTGTCTATCCCGATTACTAATTTGTTGAGATGTATCAACCCTGACCTCTGCATGACCAGAACGAAATTTTGAACTTTGTCTTAACATGTGCACAATAATTATAGTACAGACAAGAATTATAATGAAGCTGACCAGTGGCCAAAGTATTCCTGACAAATTATAATACTGAAAAAGCGTTCCTTCGTTAGAGTAGTAAAATTCGTTGTGTTTATACAGAGCTAATGTTTTGTTGCGCCTGCCACTGTATGCCCAAAAAATATCGTAAATGCCGAACATAACCGAAAACAATCCAAATATCACTACAGATATTATCACACATATACTTAAAGTGACTTTCGTTGTAAGAAGCCATTTCACTTTAAATGGAATGCATACGCACAAACATCGTTCTACAGCTACATAAGCAGCTAAAACACTGGTGACGTAGCTTGAATAGCAGATAAGATAATTGAAGACAACCACACTGATGTTAGTCCAGCTTTCAGCATCTGCTGCTGACCATACTCTGATAGGTCCAGACATTCTCTGCATGGCTGCAGCCAAACATTTGATGAAATCCCATATAGCAATGGTAGTCATGGAGATGTTTACGCTTTCTTTGAAACCTTGCTTAACGAAGACAACGATTACGAGAATATTAGTTACGACACCGATGTTTGATATTGTGAAGGAAATGACGAAATCCATGACAATTTCCGAGACTCTTCTACCCTCGTTACTCATGAATACTTCAGAAGGTTTAAACTCTAAATCTGACATTTTAAAACTGTTTATAATAGCTATAAATAAATGTTGCATCTGTAGAAGAACAAAAAATTAACTTGTCCTTTGCGTGTTGTTCTGTTGAGAGAAATATAAACGTGATCAAGTCTAGTTCAGATGCATCTGAATACTTAGTTGATAGTGGTTTATAAACTCTTTCGGTACGTTGAATCACGGGCTTGAAACTGATTATTTCAGGGTTAAAGGTGTTAGCATATGATATTCAAGTTGTAGTGAACAGCCCATAATTTTTTTAGCTGTATTGATTTTCCAGACAATATATTATAAGATCAGTATACATTTTGTTATGTAGAAATAACAAAAGTACTGGAGTAGAAATTAAATTCATTTGAAAATAAATGTCTTACAACGCCCGAGTGTTGCCGGAGCCTGAAAGGGGAGCAAAGTATAGCAACACTGTTTACCTTCCACGCATGTCGTAAAAGGCGACTAAGGAAGTTATGAGATGGAGTTGGCTGTCCCATCCCATATAGGGTCAGTGACCCAAAATTATGTGAAGGTGGATGTGTCAGGCCGAAAGGCGCAGATATCGCAGCAATGATGTAAACCATGACACAACGTATTCCGTTCTCCGGACTACATCCTGCTAATCTGCAGGAGTTTGAGAACGAACGCAGAAGAAGAAGAAATGTCTTAGAAAACTCTTAAATATTACGAGATATTTGGGAAGAATTCATGTCAGTAAGAGAAGATACCAAACAGCAATATTTTTCTCTAGAACAATAAGAAGAACACGATGGACTTAACGGACATGTACTTATAGTGAATGAAAACAGACTGCCACTATTAAAATGGGTACCAAATGGCTCAGGAAAAAGAGAAAGACCAAGAGAGACTCTTCGTAGATCAACCATCAAAGAGGGTAGGGTATGACTATGTCTCAACAACATCCAAGATAGCATCACTCGAACTGGAGAGTTCTGGTTTCTGCCCTATGCAGGGTATTCGACGCTGAAGGAACACACACATGCATATATATGATAGATACACCCTATATATATATATATATATATATATATATATATATATATATATATATATATATATATATATATATATATATATATACACACACACACACACAAGACACGATGGGTATTTCCCCATTTCCCCATTGCTTTCTGAACAAGTAAGTTTCGGAAGAAGTACTGATTGCGACAGAAATTTGATATGGTAACTCGAGACGCTCTGTACATGTCCGCCACAGGAAACAGGACTATAAAAGTACTAAGGTCGAAGTTCAGGAAATTATGTTGCAATGACCTTCGAAGATAGTTAAATAATATACTTTAATTAAATTGTAAATAATTTAACGTAAACTAATACTTAGGCAACTGCTGAAGCGTATGCTGAAAGTTGAGGTTAGTGTTATTCTTCGTATAGTCTATGTTGTGTGGCGTTGATCAATATCATGTCTGTTTTACAGCTTTTTGAGGTCGTGGGGACTGATTTACCAGAACTACAACCTCGACTATTTTTTGAAAGTTGTAAAACTCTGATATAACCAAGTTGGGATAATGTCCGCTGTTGAAAAGTGCGCACCTCACCATAAGAGGTACATTTTTACCAAAGACTGTTTTTCCTCATATAAATCCCCATTAGATTCCCGATCCTCATATAAATCCCCATTAGATTCCCGATCCTCATATAAATCCCCATTAGATTCTTGATCTTCATAAAAAAACCTCATTGGATTCCTGATTCCCCATTACAACAAAACATATTGCTAGCAGAAATAGAAAATGCCACACAAACAGCTCCACCAAAGTCCCAGGAACCGATTACATACAAGCCGAACTAATCAAAGCAGCAGCGGATATAAGGATAAAATGGTTAAATAGGCTGTTTAATATCAGAATACCAAAACAAAAACAAAACACACACACACACACACACGCACGCGCGCATGCGCGCACGCACGCACGCACGCACGCACGCACGCACGCACGCACGCACGCACGCACGCACACACACACACACACAAGAGGACTGAAAAATTATGTAAAAAGGCAGCAAAAAAGATTGTACAAAGTACAGAGGTATTTCAAAACACACTAGAAAAATATTTTCAAACGAATTCTAAGAAGAAGATTACGAGCCATCAAAGCACAGCTTAGAAATACCCAAATGGGATTCCGTAAGAACAATAATTGTACAGATGCCATTTTTACACTTAGACAACTGACAGAAAAAATACTGAAACAATCAAAAATTATCTATCGCGTTTGTCGACCAAGAAAAAAAACATTCAATAGACTAGGCTGACAGCAACTATGGAAAATATCAAAATATGGGGTTCCACAATTTGTGCAGGAGTAGTTACACAGGTAGTAATTATGCAGTTAGAACGAGGGCAGGGCTTTCAGACAAATTCCACATACATTCTGGCGTGCGAAAGGATGAGTTTCATCTCCCTTGTTATTCATTACATATATCGATTGTATATGTTAAATTGCCAACGCCAATGAAGAACTAAACAACCTCCCGAGTGAACTTCTTTTTTGCAGATGATGAAGCAATAACAACAACATCAGAAAAACAACTATAACAACATATAAATAGACGCACACAACATGCAGGGTTTTTAACATGAAGACAAACACAGAAACAAAACCCAGGTAATGTCAATCGCATAAACAGAAAAAAAACACCACTATTCTCATTGATAACCAACAACTTAAACAGGTGAAAGAATTCACTTATCTTGGAAGCATCATATGATCGAATGAGAAAAAAGAACAAAAGAAATCCAACATAGATACAACATAGCATAGCAGATGTCCCCAATTTCCCCTATTTTCAAAAACAAACATGTGAATATGAACACCAAAATTGCAATATATAAACGATCATCATACCATCACTATACTATCTTAGTCAAATGTGGACATTAAAAACAGAAGCAAAAAAAACAAAACAAAAAAAAACAAACATTGTTACAGCAGAAATGAGTTGTCTATGAAGAATCCTTGGAGTTACAATAAGAGATAAAATTAGAAATGAAAACATCAGAAGACTTAGTGTCATGTGACTTATTCTCGCCAGAACGTTGTCTTCCCAGTGAACTCTCTGAACCCCTTTGTGTCTTGTGGCTTGCATTTTCAAACGATGTATTCATGTTATCTTTAATGTCGTCAGTCCATCGTCTTCTTGGTTTGCCCTTTCTCCTCCAACCAGGTACTCTGCCCTCAATTATTTGTCTTTCTAAATAGTTGTGTTTCTTGGTATGACCAAACAGGTGTAGTTTTCTTTTTTGTTATTGTGTTTAGTAACCAACACTCTGGAATCTTCAATATGTATATAATACCTGAGTTCTTTTTTTTCCTCCCATGAGATTCTATGTATCTTTGTGTAGCATTTCATCTCAAAGGTGTTGATCTTCTTTGCTGCTGTTTTACTTAGGGTCCATGTTTCACAGCCGTATGTTGCAACTAGAAAAATAAAAGTTCGTAGCATTAGCAATTTCGTTTCTATTTTGTTGTTTTTTCATGTGTTTTTAAACCGTGTTATTTTACAATATGCCATTGCCAATCTTTTCCTTATTTCTGCATAGAAAAAAGGTTAGATTAACCCATTTGAAATTTCTAGGCACAATATTCTCTTAAGATAATATTCAGAATATTGAGAAGATAACAAACACAATTCTAATCCAGGATTACATCAGAAGACAACAGATTAAGTGGCTTTCACATGCTTCAGACGGTATGGTTACAAAGCCAGGGGTAGACCATCCAAACGATGGATTAAAGAAATAAAGGAGTCCGAGAAAACAAACATATATGAAGCACACAAAAAAGTCATCTCAAAATAACTCTTCTACCCCTGACATTGCAAGACACAAAGGGATATAAAGTGAAAAGAAAAAGGAAGAAGATTCCTGCTACACACTACAACAGATTAATCAGAACCAGACTCCTCAGCGATCGGAAGACTCACAACAAAAACTTAATTACTCTTTCACTGTCATGTCCATCTTAGCTTGCAAAGAAGAAACATTCGAATGAAGATAAAGCTTGTATATGGTGAAATGCCACATTATGTCACATACAATATAACTGAACATGTACTAGATTGATTGCACTATACAGTACACAAATTAAGAAGGATAGGTGATTTCTCATGAAAATAAAGGAAATGAAGTAGTTGCACATATGAACCTCATTTCAGAACACAAGAAGATAAGTTAGAATATGAACAGATCATTTTGTGTAGCTATTATATTTCTTCTATGTTCGTACTCAAACTACTACATATTAACAAGAGATAGTCATATGAATGGATTATGTTGTCTCATGTTTTACAGATTGGCTGTAATATTTGCCGATTTCGGTCTGACATATCCAGCTTCAGTATGATTTCTTGGTCACTGACTTAAGGGATGGGATAGCCAATCCCTCCCTCAGTCCAATGAAAACCTTCTAATTCACCTCTTACAACATGAATGACAGATCAGTGTTGCTGTTCTTTGCCCTTCTTTTGGATCCTGCATCACACGGGCTGTGTAGCTGTTATCTAGCGGTAATTCAAGAAGACGAGTCAATGGATGATGGTCTTTTGCGTATTTATAGATGGTTGGGTGTCAGGCAAGTATAGAACCTCAAATACACTATGAGACCTTGACAATTTCACATATCATTGCTTGATCGGACAGGTTTTTATGAACAACAGGCCGTGCACATTTACACTAAGTGTTCTCGGCGTGGTTGATTAGTTCCAAGCGAAAAGCAGTGCCATTATTAAAAAGTTACTATTGGTAACAACCAGACCAGCAGGAGATACCAGAAGATGGTGGGTAAGATACATCGTTGACTGCCTTATGGTTTGCCCTTCAAATTGTCTGTAGGGTTTACTCACGTGACTTAAGACAATATCGTGCTAACTTGCTAAGCAGTGGGGTGGGATTTTCTGTGTCGTTTTATGCCCTTAACGTAAAACACTTCCGTTATAACCCTTAAGTAAGCCAGAAGACAAAAAAGTAATGTGGGATTTGACTCCCTTAACTTAAAATACTCCAGTTGTAACCAGTAAGTCTTCGTCTTCTTCGGCGTTCATTCTCAAACTCCCACTGGATCTCTCTTGTAGCAGGACAATGGTTCAACTAGATTTCCAGCAGGATGTAGTCTAGAAAATGGAAATGCGTTGTGTTGCCGTTTTATTGGCGCCAATGGCCCGAGATATCCGTCGTCTGCGGAATGTTGAGTTTGACTCCCTTAGTTTAAGACACTTCCGTGTAACTCACAAGTAAGACAGAAGACAAAAGCAAGTAGTTATGACAAGACGTACAGTGACAATGATTTTTTTTTTACAGCGGACTGGCTGTCAGTCTGTTTTCCAACTTTCCTTAGTTGCTTCCTAATACATTCCTTGAAACAAGACAATAGCCCCCTTTTTTTGGTAGCCACACTTGCGAAAAATACATGGAGTAAAGAATAATGTTTGCGCTTGAGAACCGCTACATTTATCAATATGGCACTCTTAAGCCTATGGCATCAATGTGCGCCTATCTCATGGATGATTCTAGTTGTTCCATAATTTCTGCTTCGTGCCACATGTATGTAATCATTTTTATATATTCATTGTCCGGTGTCATTTCATTTCTTCCGGTCAATATACAATACACATGACCGTATGAACGTCTATAATTGTTACTGTCCGTTTTCTGCTGTATGTTTAAATTTTGCTTTTATGTGTGTCTTGATGTCCAAACGTCGATTGGTGTGTGTTATTATATGTGTCGTGAGTGATTAGCAAAACTTCATTACCCTGTTCCTGAATTTACTTGCAGGAATGAATAAGACACAGGAAAGGTTGTGTAGAACAAGAAAGAATTGAAAATAAACGCTACGAATAGAACGAGTCAATTAATTTACTGGTATACATATCTATCTAATGTACTAAATCACATAGGGCCTATATATTAGCAATAGTTATAGTTCGCAGATTATGTTCAATAGTTACATTAACTCGCATTGAACAACACGTTCTATAATATGGTTCTTCAAATGTATCAGATAAACGTAGAGCCACACTATCTGGCGGAGAGTTAAAAAAAAATCAGGCAACTTTTTATTTTATCAATACGTGACGAGAGCGCAATTCTTATAAGTGATAGTTAAAGACACATACAACTTTCTAAAAATTGTAGAAGTTAGTGTTGTTTTAAAGTTCTATTTTCCGTTAAAATGATCAACGTTTTAAATAGAACTGTGACACATATTAAAACTGTCATTGATGGATAGTGTTAATCGATTTTGTAAAGTTGGAAATTAAAAGATTCCATTTAGAATAAATAAAAGGTTATCAAGGATGACTTGAACAGCACATGATTATGGATTTCATAAATGCACTTGAATGCTACAAGAATTAGTTATCATACTTAGACAAATTATCCATGTTAGATTTGCGCAACGAGTTACCAATCACATAGACCTCGAAGGATTCGAAGGGCACAATTCAAGCAAATTAGTTTATTAGCAAAATGTGTGGCATACCGATTTTTTCACATATTATCTGGTTACGGTATATTCTGCCTCAAGGCATGTTGTAGCTACTTTACGCATACTTATTACTAGTGATTGTTAGTCATTTACTCTCAACGAATTTCTATATACACATGTGTGTGTGTTTGAAGAAAGTATTTGCTTTTGTATTATGCTCCTACTTGCGTGTTCTACTACTGCTACTGCTACTCTACTACTACTACTACTACTACTACTACTACTACTACTACTACTACTACTAAAACAACAAAAGCCAATAACAACAACCACAACTAATAATAATGTGCATGTTGTTCGTCCATCCCAAGTGTTGATGAATATTTGTTATATCCACTATTGAAAATTCAATTAGAGTTATGTCCTTGATTATGAGTTCGTAGATGGCTAATGAGCCCTATTCGAGCTGTAAATGTCATTGAACAGTTCGGATATGAAACGATCACTGTAGACGGATCTTGGTCTATCCGTGAGTTTCTAGCTAATCTCTGCCGTTGAGATGCTGCATTTCTCCTCTTTTCACAAGCTGATGCGTTCTTTTATTATTAATAATAATAATACTACCACATCAACACCAACAACAACAACATTTCATTTGAATTAGGTTCACTTCGATGACACCATCTTGCTTCGAAACTTGAATCGACACGTTTTCCGACTTCGACCACGCAACCTCTCTAGAAAAAAGGTGTGATTTTAGTAACGACTTTCAATGTGTATATTCTCAAGCCATTATGAATATGGACCGAAAGATCGACACACAGACAACATCACAAACACATGCATAGGTAGGTAAATTCCTAAACTACTAATACTACTATTGCTACTACTAAAACAACAATTACTATTACTAATAGTACTTATTATCATCAGGTACCATGCCAGCTGGCGTAGGTGATCATGATTCTCCACAGCTCTTTACTTCCAGTATTTTATATCATGATCGTTGTTGTTTCCCTACCATGCCAGGTTGTTAAACTGTCTAATATTTTCTCACGTTGTCATCCTCTGTCTCTGTTGCCTTCAATCTTGCCTGTTATGGCTATGTTTTACAAACGTCCTTGTCTCATAACGTGGCTAAAAAGTGAAGATTTTCATTTTCCTATAATATTGACTAAGCTCCGACCTGCATTTTACCCTTTCAACACCTCACATTAGTATTTCTGGCAGTCCATTGTATTCTAAACATTCCTCTGTAGAATCACATCTCTATTGCCTCAAATTTCCGGCTTTCCTATTTGTTTATTGTCCAAGACTCGAATCCATATTTTAGTATAGGTGTTACATAGCACTGCAAAAAACTCTTTCTCACTTCTAATGACATTTTACACAATATATATTTTCATATTTTCTTGAATGTTGTTTTTGCCTGTTCTATTTGTCATTATTTCTGTTGAACTTCTTCCATCTGCTGTAATCGTTGTACCGTAATACTTTAATTGGTGGACCTGTTTTAATACTATGTTATTCATTTTGATATTGCAAACTGTGGTATTTTTCTTAATTGAAACAACATTTACTTCTGTTTTCTTGATATTTAGGAAGAGGCGTTTCGCTAGAGGAACGTGGTCGCATATTTGATAGTGAGCTTACTTGCTACACGGGTTACAGCATGCCAGGTTCGAAACCACGTAAGAATAGAATGTATAGAATAGAATTAAACAATGTAAAAATAGCTTCACAGGTCGTATTTTATTAATCCCTGCTGTAATAGAATACAAAATATTGCACATCATAAATACTACTCAACATTGGGATATTAAAAACTGGAGAAATGATGAAGAAACAAAACAACTAAGAATAGAAATTAATATAATGAGAAAACAGCATATATAGACATATGATTGCATTTTATTTCGTTTTGAGTCCTACATTTTTAATGTTAGTTCTACCACAAACATTATCACCGCTTCTGTTCTGGTATTAAATATTCGCAGTCTTGTCCAATTGTAATTTACTATTTCTATTGTTTGCTCTCACTCTGTCCATTATTATATATAAGACCGTATGGACGAAGCATCGATTCAGTCTGTTTTGTAAGGCTTTAACTATAATTTTCTTGGGGTTTAATCTGATTTGTGAACGTAAAACATACTACTTGTATTTTCCTAAAGTTTTACTGCGATCCCACCAAATATGTCCAGTGAAGCTTACCTCACTTTATTTTGCAAATTTAGTTGCCAAAATATATATATAAATATATGTTGAAGCTTATCTCATTAAGTAATTATTCTTTATTTTGCCTAATTTTCCTGCAGACAATAGAAGAAAAAATCATACGTGTCTTCCAGTCTTTATATAGTTGTATTATTTAGTACGAATGTCAGAATTAAATGATGCAACTATTTCATGACTGGAAGCCATAGAGATGAGGAGAGTGTGATGTGAATTACAACAACATTCGGGGACGATGTTAGACAAAAACAAGTATGGCTTGCTGGATTGGACAAGGTCAACTGGTCAAAGACAGAAAAAATTGTAAGATTTTAAAGTTCAATAATTAATGATACGTTTTGACTGTATGGTCATTAAATTATAAAATTATAGAAAGCCAGTGTGTAAAAAAAATGATGTAGAGAGAAGGACATACACGGTTAAAAAATAAGAAACGCAAAATTATTTTAAATGTGCACAAAAACTTTATTTTACGGAATTAATGTTTCAACCTTGACATGAAGAACCTTTCAGACTTTTACTGAACCAAATCGGTCTCTAGTCACTTCCAGCGGTCATTTGACGATGCTTGTTCACCCACTGCAGTCGGTTCTAAAGATGCCGGTCCGTAAAAACATGACCTATGTAGGGTATTCCAGCCCAAAGACCAGTGTCGTGCAGCGGGCTCCTGACCGTTTGATCATTAATTCAACGAGCTGCTGGCATTGAGTGGGCTACGGAGGATGCAGATGCAAATCGATTCATGAAGTGACGTAGCAGTATAAGGCGGTCTGTGGCAGTAATTGTAACTATGGGTCTTCCACTGCGCCGCCGTTCTGCCACTGAGCCAGTGTGTTGAAAGCGCCCCCACATGCGACTACTGGTGCTTCTAATGAAATAAAATTGTCTGGCCACTAGAATTTCTGATTGTCCAGTCTGTAAGCGTCCAAAGATGATGTATCGTTGTTCTGTAGTGAGGAGAGCCATACTTGAGCATTGGATTTTCAAATGAGTTAATTAGAGGACAACCAATCTTTTAGAGGCATTTAATAATATGTTCAGAGAGTTTTGTGTTCAGTAAGTTTCACGGGATTCTCATGAACTTGTCACGAGTTATTGCCAAAAAGTGTCAAATTGCATGTTTTTAAGGTTGTTCATATTACACGTTATTCAGCATGTCCACGCAGTGAAAAGTATAATAGATAGGAAAGTACTTCCCTCATATACATTGAGATATAGATTTACACGATGATGACACGACTCATGGATAAATATCATCCAGTGGTAGTTGATTGTTTACGTGCAGCAGTGCTGTTAACAACCCAATTGGACAAATGAAGACCGACATCGGGGACATAAATAATATATAACGTTTTATCAACACATAGGTTAGTTAGCTAAGTAATTATGTAGTCCCCCGTGTATTGTCGGGGCCCGAAAGGAGAGCAAAGAATAGCAACACTGTTTACCTTCCATGCATTTCGTACGAGGCGACTAAGGAGGTTATGGGATGGAGTTGGCTGCCCCATCCCATATAGGGTCAGTGACGCAAAGCCATGCTGAAGTCGGATGTGTCAGGCCGAGAGGCGCAGATATGACAGCAATGCTGTAAACTATGACACAACGCATTCCGTTCTCCGGATTACACCCTGCTGATCTGCAGGAGTTTGAGAGAAGGAACGCTGAAGAAGAATTATTTAGTTGATCGACGGACCATCATAATGGTATTCTGGACACTTCCACGAGTAATCTAATATCTGACGAAATATGTCTTTCAGCGTGTGGTAGCCTGACTGCTCTTGTTATGTGTTGGTTGATAATTCTTATTTACATTCCTAAATACTGCTCATTTCTTGCAACTCCACACCATGGTCCCCAGATCATGCTTAGCCATGGCCATAGATTTAGACGAAATACACTTGCGTCCATCAATTGCTATAGCTCCTTGTTTGCATTCAAAATGTCACCACTATCCGTCGACTACCAATTGTCATTGCAACTATGCGGACAAGTCAGAATCACATTTACTATTCTCCAATACCCAGACAACCAGGCACAGAAATGAAATGAACTCTCTTCAGCACAGATTTTGTCATAGACTCCAACCCCTGCCAGCGTAGATAGCCGGATTACATGTTTTCTCGGCATATAGAATCTGTCAGAAAACAAACATATGTAACAGGGTTTCCAACCATCTCATTGTCCGTGACAGATCGGCTGGTAGACCTGTCAACTAAACATAAAAGTGAATCGGTTTCTGATTTGGATCTACTGGTTGGCAATGGCTATTTTGGCATGCGACTTCACGTAAATAGCGACTAATCAAAAGCCGAACAATAATCAAAAACATAAAATGTAACGAACGGGGTCCAATTTAATACAGTGAGAAGACCCGTAGTACTGTTGTTAGCAACGCTTTGTCAATGTCACCGATATCACCTTACTACATGTATATGTACGGAAGATATCGACTTACTACTAGTATATGTACCGAAGATATCAGTTTACTATTGATACATGCACTGTAGATATCACGTTACTACTAGAACATGTACTGAAGATATTACCTTAGTACTAGTACATGTACTGGAGATATCGCTTTCCTATCTAATACATTGCTCTCTACGTTGAACATTGAATGCCAATGCACTCCGTGTATGCCGAATAACTGACCATTAGTGTAGACAATAAATATCCATTTGAAGAATTCTCACTGACCAGAGCAGGGCCGCACTGTGCTATGATGTAGAGAGGCGGCCGCATTAGGCGGCACCAATCAAAATACATTGTCGGTGCGGCATTTCGAAGAAAAACAATTTAAGGGAGCATTTCAAAGACTTGCATCATACTGAAAAAAATATACCGCACGGTCCTGGACCAGAACATGGGCGTAGGAAATTACTTGTTTCGGAATATCATTGTCATTTATCTTGCCGAGTGCCACTTATTCTCCTCGCAACTTGAGTCAACACGTTTTCCGATTTAAGAATATGAACGTTGTATGTTTTGACAGTCTGGAATTCATGGACCTGTTCATTGCTTAATTATGTGAAATTTTTAGAGATGCGAAAAAATATGTGGTGTGGTGGAATTCGAACACACGTTTTATGACCCCATTTGCCATGCGAAGTCATGACTGCCTCTATAGGTTGCACCCCCAAACTGGAGTCGCGAAAATTTTCTGCGGGGTCACCGAATGAAACAATAACCTAATAAGAATATTGATTTTAAAGAAATTTTTATTTGAAGTTTTTTGGTGACTCACAATTTCAATCCTCTTATTAAATATGTATAAACGTAAAATCAAATTGAAGTACACTATTCTGTAAAAATCGATTTCTGATTTGCTTTTTTTACAACATTGAAATTCTTTCTTTTTTTAAGCATCGGGTCTCAGGTCACTGCTTCTATAAAATAGATTTGCTTGTAACTTTGTTCCAGAGTTGTTTATCACTTTGTTTCTATAAAATAGAGTTGCTTATCACTTGCTTTTATAAAATATAATTGCTTATCACTTTGTTTCTATAAAATATAGTTACTTATCACTTACTTTTATAAAATAGAGTTACTTATCCATTTGCTTCTATAAAATAGAGTTGCTTATCACTTGCTTTTATAAAATAAAGTTGGTTATTACTTTGCTTCTATAAAATGGATTGCGATTAGAAAAATGCCGAAAACCTTTGATATACAGGATAATGATGATGATAGAAATAAAAAAAAATGAAGATACACACCGGTCATTAGCTCATATAAAACGATGAAATAAAGCATCTCCCTTCTGTAGACTACAACCTGCTGAAAATATAGTATGAGTCAGTATTACCATTGCCCTGCTATAAGAAAGATACAGCGAGAATTTGAGAACGAATACTAAGAAATAATCTGCATACATTTTCGTGTGATTTGCACTGAAAGGGTGAATACAGAAAATCTGTGATGTTTGTGCGTTTCAGACCAGAACACTCTATTTCGGCATGTGCTGTTGCATAGAACATTCTATGTCCTCATGTACTCTTGGTTAGAACTTTCCATTCCGGCATGTGCTGTTTGCTATACCATTCAATTTCGGCATTTGCTGTTGGTTAGAACACTGTATTTCGGCATGTGCTTTGGTTAGAACATTCTATTTCCGCATGTGCTGTTGGTTGGCACATTCTATTTGGGCACGTGTTGTTGGGTAGAACATCCTATTTCGGCATTTACTGTTGGTTAGAACATTCTATGTCGGCATGTACTGTTGGTTAGAACATTCTATTTCGGCAAATGCTTTTTGTTAGAACATTCTATTTCGGCATATGCTTTTTGGTAAAACATTCCATTTCGGTATGTGCTATTGGTTAGAACATTCCATTTCGGTATGTGCTATTGGTTAGAACATTCTATTTCGGCATATGCTGTTGGCTTAGCAAGACATAAAGTGACAACATAAAAGTAAATTACTTATTATTGATACAATATGGCACAAGTCTTACATTTATTTATGTATATCTAATACAATGTGGATTGCATTTTATTATCTATCTTTCTATCTATATATCCATCCATCCATCCATCCATCCATCCATCCATCCATCCATCCATCCATCCATCCATCCATCCATCCATCTATATATCTATTTATTAATTTATAAAACGTCAGAGTCGTAAGGGTACCACACTGGATGCTTCAAGTACACAGTCCTCCAGTGATTTCTATCTTCAACGATGCGGATGGGTCAGGAAAAAATCTTGTCATGTACATTCCTTGATGTTGTCTGTCTATGTTGTTATTTGTCCTCATCTTCTTCCACTTTCGACGGTTCCCCGGAGTTTTGCTTTTAACAAGGAATCATGTCTGCATACATGTCCGAATCATGCGCGTAATTTACATTGTTTCATTATTGAAAGCAATTCATGTGGACCTGCATACATTTCTATTTTATTTTTTACGTATACATTTGTCTTTTGCTGTCTATAGGAAATTCTCTGGAAATTTAATGTTCATTTATTCGCAATTACTACAATATGGCTCACATTTAATGTTCATGTATGCATTTTACTACAACATGGTTCACATTACATATTCAGGTATTCGTTATTACTACAATAGGTTCACAATAATGCTCACTTTTTCGTTATTACTACAAAGTGATCTCATTTAATGTTCATGCATTAGTTATTACTACAAATGGTTCACATTTAGTGTTCATGCATTCGTCATTACTACAATATGGTTCACATTTAATGATCAAGTATTAGTTATTACTACAATATGGTTCACATTTATGTTCTGGTATTAGTTATTACTACAATATGGTTCACATTTAATGTTCAGGTATTATTTATTACTATAATACGGTTCACATTTAATTTTCATGCATTCGTCATTACAACAATATGGTTCACATTTTATGTTCATGCATTCGTCATTACTACAATATGGTTCACATTTAATGTTCATGCATTCGTCATTACTACAACATTGTTCACATTAAATGTTTATGCATTAGTTATTATTACAATATGGTTCACATTTAATGTTCATGCATTCGTCATTACTACAATATGGTTCACATTTAATGTTCAAGTATTAGTTATTACTACAATATGGTTCACATTTAATGTTCATGCATTCGTCATTACTACAATATGGTTCACATTTATGTTCATGCATTAGTTATTACTACAATATGGTTCCACTCTTAATGTTCATGCATTCGTCATTACTACAATATGGTTCACACTTAATGTTCAAGTATTAGTTATTAATACAATATGGTTCACATTAATGTTCTGGTATTAGTTATTACTACAATATGATTCACATTTAATGTTCATTCATTCGTCATTATTACAATATGGTTTACATTTAATGTTCAAGTATTAGTTATTAATACAATATGGTTCACATTAATGTTCTGGTATTAGTTATTACTACAATATGGTTCACATTTAATGTTCATGCATTCATCATTACTACAACATGGTTCACATTAAATGTTTATGCATTAGTTATTATTACAATATGGTTCCACTCTTAATGTTCATGCATTCGTCATTACTACAATATGGTTCACACTTAATGTTCAAGTATTAGTTATTAATACAATATGGTTCACATTAATGTTCTGGTATTAGTTATTACTACAATATGGTTCACATTTAATGTTCATGCATTCATCATTACTACAACATGGTTCACATTAAATGTTTATGCATTAGTTATTATTACAATATAGTTCACATTTAATGTTCATACATTCGTCATTACTACAATATGGTTCACATTTAATGTTCATGCATTCGTCATTACTACAATATGGTTCACATTTAATGTTCATGCATTCGTCATTACTACAATATGGTTCACATTTAATGTTCATGCATTCGTCATTACTACAATATGGTTCACATTTAATGTTCATGCATTAGTTATTACTACAATATGGTTCACATTTAATGTTCATGAATTCGTCATTACTACAACATGGTTCACATTAAATGTTTATGCATTAGTTATTATTACAATATGGTTCACATTTAATGTTCATGCATTCGTCATTACTACAATATGGTTCACATTTAATGTTCAAGTATTAGTTATTACTACAATATGGTTCACATTTAATGTTCATGCATTAGTTATTACTACAATATTGTTCACATTTTATGTTCATGCATTCGTCATTAATACAATATGGTTCACATTTAATGTTCAGGTAGTACTTATTACTACAATATGGCTCACACTTAATGTTCATGCATCGTCATTACTACAATATGGTTCACATTTAATGTTAATGCATTAGTTATTACTACAATATGGTTCCACATGTAATGTTCATGCATTCGTCATTAATACAATATGGTTCACATTTAATGTTCATGCATTCGTCATTACTACAATATGGTTCACAATTAATGTTTATGCATTAGGTATTACTACAATATGGTTCACATTTAATGTTCATGCATTCGTCATTGCTACAATATGGTTCACATTTAATGTTCATGCACTAGTTATTACAACAATATGGTTCACATTTATGTTCTGGTATTAGATATTACTACAATATGGTTCACATTTATGTTCTGGTATTTGATATTACTACAATATGGTTCACATTTAATGTTCAGGTATTATTTATTACTATAATACGGTTCACATTTAATTTTCATGCATTCGTCATTACAACAATATGGTTCACATTTTATGTTCATGCATTAGTTATTACTACAATATGGTTTCACTCTTAATGTTCATGCATTCGTCATTACTACAATATGGTTCACATTTAATGTTCATGCATTAGTTATTACTACAATATGGTTCACATTTAATGTTCATGCATTCGTCATTACTACAATATGGTTAACATTTAATGTTCATGCATTAGTTATTACTACAATATGGTTCACATTTAATGTTCATGCATTCGTCATTACTACAACATGGTTCACATTAAATGTTTATGCATTAGTTATTATTACAATATGTTTCACATTTAATGTTCATGCATTCGTCATTACTACAATATGGTTCACATTTAATGTTCATGCATTCGTCATTACTACAATATTGTTCACATTTAATGTTCATGCATTCGTCATTACTACAACATTGTTCACATTAAATGTTTATGCATTAGTTATTATTACAATATGGTTCACATTTAATGTTCATGCATTCGTCATTACTACAATATGGTTCACATTTAATGTTCAAGTATTAGTTATTACTACAATATGGTTCACATTTAATGTTCATGCATTAGTTATTACTAGAATATGGTTCGACATGTAATGTTCATGCATTCGTCATTAATACAATATGGTTCACATTTAATGTTCAGGTATTAGTTATTACTAGAAAATGGTTCACATTTAATGTTTTTGCATTAGGTATTACTACAATATGGTTCCACATTTAATGTTCATGCATTCGTCATTACTACAATATGGTTCACATTTAATGATCAAGTATTAGTTACTACTATAACATGGTTCACATTTATGTTCTGGTATTAGTTATTACTACAATATGGTTCACATTTAATGTTCAGGTATTATTTATTACTATAATACGGTTCACATTTAATTTTCATGCATTCGTCATTACAACAATATGGTTCACATTTTATGTTCATGCATTCGTCATTACTACAATATGGTTCACATTTTATGTTCATGCATTCGTCATTACTACAATATGGTTCACATTTTATGTTCATGCATTAGTTATTACTACAATATGGTTCACATTTAATTTTGAGGTATTAGTTATTACTACAATATGGTTCATATTTAATGTTCATGCATTCGTCAT
The DNA here is from genome assembly GCA_034231615.1 of Meghimatium bilineatum. NCBI lineage: Eukaryota > Metazoa > Mollusca > Gastropoda > Stylommatophora > Philomycidae > Meghimatium > Meghimatium bilineatum. Next base: position 30,671,542 of record CM067299.1, on the reverse strand, counting down.
TACTACAATATGGTTCACATTTATTTTTGAGGTATTAGTTATTACTACAATATGGTTCACATTTAATGTTCATGCATTTGTCATTACTACAATATGATTCACATTTAATGTTCATGCATTAGTTATTACTACAATATGGTTCCACTCTTAATGTTCATGCATTCGTCATTACTACACGATGGTTCACACTTAATGTTCAAGTATTAGTTATTAATACAATATGGTTCACATTTAAAGTTCATGAATTCGTCATTACTACAATATGGTTCACATTTAATGTTCATACATTCGTCATTGCTACAATATGGTTCACATTTATTGTTCATGCATTAGTTATTACTACAATATGGTTCCACATTTAATGTTCATGCATTCGTCATTACTACAATATGGTTCACATTTAATGTTCAGGTATTAGTTATTACTACAATATGGTTCATATTTAATGTTCATGCATTCGTCATTACTACAATATGGTTCACATTTATTTTTGAGGTATTAGTTATTACTACGATATGGTTCACATTTAATGTTCATGCATTTGTCATTACTACAATATGATTCACATTTAATGTTCATGCATTAGTTATTACTACAATATGGTTCCACTCTTAATATTCATGCATTCGTCATTACTACAATATGGTTCACACTTAATGTTCATGCATTAGTTATTAATACAATATGGTTCACATTTAAAGTTCATGAATTCGTCATTACTACAATATGGTTCACATTTAATGTTCAAGTATTAGTTATTACTACAATATGGTTCACATTTATGTTCAGGTATTATTTATTACTACAATACGGTTCACATTTAATGTTCATGCATTCGTCATTACAACAATATGGTTCACATTTTATGTTCATGCATTCGTCATTACTACAATATGGTTTACATTTAACGTTCAAGTATTAGTTATTAGTACAATATGGTTCACATTTAAAGTTCATACATTCGTCATTGCTACAATATGGTTCACATTTATTGTTCATGCATTAGTTATTACTACAATATGGTTTCACTCTTAATGTTCATGCATTCGTCATTACTACAATATGGTTCACATTTAATATTCAGGTACTATTTATTACTACAATACGGTTCACATTTAATGTTCAGGTGTTAGTTATTACTACAATATGGTTCACATTAAATGTTTATTTATTCATTATTCATCATCATCATTAAGTTCCGTCTCCGTAACGAAGGTTGGCTGCAACGTATCTCCAACATTTCCTATCTCTTGTCTTGGTGGTGCACTCTGATAGACTGTAACCTGTCTATCGTGTGATGTTACTCTCCCACTTGTTGATTATTATTAATAATACAACGTAGAACTGATAATATTTTAGTAAAACGGTAAACCGGCGTTGTTGTATGGCTCAGAAACGTGGAGTACGACAAAAAGAATAACCAAATATCTTCAAACATTGATCATTCAATGTCTGTATATAATACAAGGTCTGAAATGACATGTTAATAGCACAAACTAGGGACTCATGGAAAGAACTAATACAAATACAGTGGAAGAAGACATATGATGGAAAACATTACAAAACATATATTATTATATAACTCACCGCTAAAGAGAAAAGACGAGTATAAAATGATCCATGGACGAAAATAGATGCAGATACATATAACTTTGGTAGGACTGTGACATGCAAGAACCAATAGTTACAGATAGGACATGACGGACGAGGTTTGTTAAGGGTATATACGCTTGGATCTAAATGTTGTTTGAATACATCGATATATATATATATATATATATATATATATATATATATATATATATATATATATATATATATATATATATATATATATATATATATATATATATATATATAGAGAGAGAGAGAGAGAGAGAGAGAGAGAGAGAGAGAGTGAGACATTCAGAATACGAAATGAATTACAATTTATAATCTGAAATAAAATAAATCAGTAAAATATTTCAGTAATTTCTCTTTATAAATATATACCACAGATGTGTCTATAGTGGGTGTTCATTCCTTTATTAAACAGAATATACGCATTGGAATTGTTCCTGTAAGATTGATTCAATTTTATTTCAAAGTTACTCAGGATTCTCTAGTTGACTTGTTTCTGTGATATTCTTCGTCTGTTTCTGTATCCGTCCCTTGAAAAGTTGATAAAAAGTTTTTCGAAATGATGAGCTCATAGCAAAAAATACGAAAAAGTTACATGCACCATTGAATAGGTCGAAGAACCACAGAAAATAACAAATGAAAACGAAAAAGTTGTGATAAAGTCTGAGGAAGTAAAACTCGTGAACAATATACTTGGCCAGGTAATGAGAGATTCGAGGCGATAAACTCACAACGTAGACACCAACAATCACTAGCAACATCTTAACAACTTGTTTGTCTCTATTACTCAACTGATGCGCAGCTTTGGCTTTAACTTCAACTTTAGCTGAGCGAAATTTGGAACTTTCTTTCAATTTGTACACAATAATAACAGTACATACGACTATTATTAGAAAACTGACCAGTGGCCAGAGAATGCCTGATAAGTTGTAGTATTGAAATAGGGGGTATTCATTGTCAAAATAGAACTTGCTGTTTACATATATTGCCACAGTTTGGTTATATTTATAACTGTAGACCCAAACGATGTCGTAGATACCCCACATAACCACAAAGAGTCCGAATATTATTACGGATATTCCCACACTGATTGCTAAGGCAACGCTGGGCGTTAGTAGCCATTTCACTTTAAATGGGATACACACGCACAAGCACCTTTCAACGGCTACGTAAGCCGCAAGAACACTTGTTACATAGCTGGAGTAGCAGATGAGATAGTTGAATGCTACAACGCCTATGTTTGTCCAGCTTTCAGCACTGGCTTCAGACCATGTACCCACGGGACCTGCCATTCTCTGCATGGAAGCTGCCAGACACTTCACTAAATCCCATATTGCAATGGTTGTCATGGAGATATTTACACTTTCCTTAAAACCTTGCCTAATAAAGACGATTATTACTAGAATGTTTGTGACGATACCGATATTAGAAATAACGAAAGACAGCACAAAATCCATGACTATTTCCGATATTCTTCTATCCTCAGTACACATAATCGTCTCAGAAGGTCTGAACTCAATCGATTCTTTATTCAATGATATCCTAACTATGACTGAGGCACGGACGTTGCTTACATTCGTTGTTTGTGACATTGCTAAGATAGTCCGTATTCTTCTTTCTAAACTTTACCCGTTCTGCCTTTCAGCGTTGAGCTAGGAAAGTGCACGTTTTCAAAAACGTAGATGTCCTTGTCGATACTTGTCCTGAAATATAACATGTTATGTGATTACGATTACAAAAATGTGTTCGAGAACGTTGTATGCACAAAGTGCAATGTAACGACATAACTTGAATGGGTAATTATATTCAGGTAAACATTTCCACCAATAAATAAAAACTTGGAGCTCGAACATGAGCGGTGTCTAGTATGAAGACATGTGTACAGATTTTGATTAAGTCCGTTGGTTGTCTTTGGTTATTTTTGGGATGCGAGTCCAAGTGAATAAATAGTGACCAGCGAAAAAAGCAGGACAATAATAAAAAACGTAACGAATAAAGTCTTAATTATTTCTGTACATAAGTCTTCTTATTATTGCCGGTCTCTGCTCGAGTTCCTCGCCAATACAGTCCATGGGACTTATTCAGAATCATCCTTTTAAAGAGACACCGAAAATACAAAACAGAACAAGGGGTAGCAAAAAGTTATGCAAGCAAGTAGTCTTCTATTGTAACCGAGAGTCGCCTGGAATGTGTACGCACATTGCATTTTTACTAGATTCTGTGACATGTGTGGTTGATCTTCATAGGGTGACCTATGTACTTAGTGGATGGGTTTATTCCTCCATCCTTAAGCAGTGATACAGCTCCCCTGTCTTTGTCTGTAGGTAATTTTTTGAATGATGTTTAATGAAACGTAACAGCATGTCTTGTTGAAAGTCGACACAGTTTTTAGGCTCCAGTGGGCCACCGCAGAAATAGGTCAGAAAAGGATCAAGGGGTAAAGATTGAGAACCGCTGGTATAAATAAAAACAATACTTCTCTCAGCGCATATACTATACATTGGCGCGCATGGCCACAGTTTCAATAGGTACATCAATAGGTCAATATGACGTGTTCATGCGTTAAGGAACATCAGAGGACTTCCACTTAGATAATTTTCAAAGAGCGATTCACTTTCAATGTGCAACGATTGGAACAGCCCAGGGAAACATAATCGATATAGAAAGCGATTGATAAATCAGCATCGAATTGAAACTGTCATCAGTTATACTCTGAAGGATTTATTGAGATGGGGATAAGATAAGTTATGGACTGATCGGTGTGTGATGATGATAACCTTTTAGTCATAACCATTACCAACTGTACTCAGTTATGTCCCGTCATGTGCTAGTCCTAGTATTTTGATGTGTCTTTTTCATTTCATCTATCAAGTCTTGTTTCTTATTTTTTATTCCACAGATGTTGATTGTAGCAAATTTAATGTTTTTTTCCTTTGTTGTTTAATATTAATAGTAGTCGTCTTCAGAAAACTCTCCATTTTGCTACGAGCCAATGTGTTCTCACTGGTGGTTTTAGGTTCCTCAGTGTTGTATCAGAAAATTCACATGGCTACACCGCGATCTCTAACACATAGAGAAACTACATTTTCCATGCGAATAGTCCTGAAACATTGAATTGGACTTCAATTTGTAGTCACAAGAAATAACACAGCTGTCACTTCGCGCCATTTTACAGGAAGCCATTTTACCGGAATTCAGTTACATAAAAAGTAATTTCATATTCAGTTGAATTATCTCACAAGCAGCAAGAAACGGATTAAATATAACAACCCAATACAGTGGCAGTTTTAGTCTGAGTTAATATCTGTACGTTTGCTGCAGTCAAAGAAAATCAGTTTGAATTCTGATTTGGGACTTAATATGAAATACTCGGCACGTTCCAGGATGTAGTCAGACTGATAGTCGCTCCCTCTACAACAGAGCTGTTGACCACGATGATAAGAATACAAATGAAAATATCAGAGTTGTTGAAGACGACCGAAAGCACAATATCCATACTGTTTGTTTAAAATTGTTTCGTTAGATTTGGTTCAGACATTTAATATAACTTTTATTTTACTTTGGTTTTTAGAGATTATCTAAATGTGATGCTGATGCACTAGTTCATCCCATCCCTCCCCCAAATAGTATTTTGCACGAGGGTTAGTACCCTTCAGATGTGCCAGTTGTATAACTAAGTATCAATGCGCACAATTTGGGAAGGTAAATACATTGAGTATTGAAGCTTTCACATAGGAAAAAAGAATCAAGAGACAAAAAGATGATACTATTCTGACGCTGAATGCACACTTTACACAGACACGTCTTGCTATGTTATGTGAATATTTTTACATCTGGTAAATTATGTTTCCGTTATTTCCACTGATGAATTTTCATTTGCAGACAACATGTTGTTGCTGCTGTTATTGTTGCTGGTGCTGTTGTTGTTGCCTTTGTTGTTGTTGATTTTGTTGTTATCGCTATTTTTATAATTGTTGTTTTTTCTTGTTGCTGATGCTGCTATTGATGTTGTTGTTGCTTTGATGTCATTGTTGCTACTGGTATCACTGCTTCTGTTGCTGTTGCGGCTACTGCTGCTATTATTGTTGCTGCTGCCATTGTTTCCACTGTAGTTGTTAGATTCCAAGAAATTAATAGCTTTCAAGCTCTTTTTTTCTCTAATGTGCAGTGAAGGATTTCTCGAGTTTTTTTTCCATATCAAGAAACGTTATACTCAGTTGCTTGATACCTAAAATTATACCTAAAAGCATGCTTTGTCCATCTTCGCGCGTAATCGCCCTTTTTCACGAGAGGACTGATGGTCGTTTTGTGAAAAATCGTTAAAAGCGTTGGTGTGGGGGAAGAAGGCTTTACCCACCTTTTTCACCCCAAACATACCCCACCCCCTTACAATGGGCTTGGGTTAACTGTTTGCACCAGTGAGTGTTTGAACATTTGGCTTCACTTTCACATAATCATATAACTCTGTTATGGCAATAATGTCAGTGTTGTATTCACACCTCTTATGTCAATGTTACCGTCCGTGCGTCGCTGGGTCCCGAAAGGGTGCAGAGAATAGAGACATTGTTACGGTAATTTCAAATCAATCTATGTACACTTGTACAATTAACCTTAAGCAAGACTAGATTCGCTCCCTACATAATAACATCAAAGTGAGAAATGCGTTATTACAAGATGAAGTTTGGTTGTTGCATTCTACATATGTTCAAAATGACCCAAAAGTCATGTTGATGTCGGGTGTATCTGATCGATAGGCCCAGATATCGCATCTAGGCTGTAAACCTGGTTACAACGGAGTTCGTGCTCCTGACTACATCCTGCTAATGTGCCGGAGTTTGAGATTGACGAAGATATTAATGTTGCAATTATTAATTTTCGATAAATTATTTTTGCGTTAATAACTATTCGATATTTGTTCAAGAGTTTCTGGGCCACGGTAATAATTGTGACACATAGGCTGTAAAAAATTGATTAGAATCACCGAATCTACACTTAGGATGTCTCTATCGACACCGAAAGCTTTTAATTCAGTATAAAGTATCAAATGTAGAGCACATAAAGAGTTAGATTATGACGACTATTACTACTTTTCCACATCTCTGAATGTCCGAAAACTCATTTGAGAAGAACGTGCTAAGATTGGACCCACTGTATCGATGTTTGATTTCGAACAAATATTAATTAAACCTATTCGATATTTAAAAAAAAAATTTAACAATAAAACTGCCGAATAATATTTCCTCTGTTCTAGAACAAAAACGAATTGCAATTACTATTTGATAATTGTTTGGAGGTAAACGAAATGTGAGTGTAAATCACATCCATCAATTGTAGTTACGTACTATAGAAACCAGTCTCATAATTTATATTGAATTAAAGGTAGGACAAAATGTACAAGACTTGGACTTGTAGTCTTTTATTTACACATTCAGCTTGTCCATTATACTTATAAATATTTACACATATGATTGTATTACAAACTCTCTATTATCTCAAGAAGCATATGAAGTATTGACAAATATGTCTATGTTAGAATTGCTCGTTGAGTTTAGAAAGCATTAAACATGAAACATTAAGATAACTATTCTTGGCAGCTAGTTGATAATTTTCGTTAGGTAGCTAATAGAAGTCAAAGGTAAGAAATCTATCTATTTATGTGTTATGCATACATCATACACACATATATTTATACGGAGGAAGAAGTAGATTATATACCTTTCTCGTGACGTACATATATGTACTTGAGTCAGAACAAATCACAACAAACAACGCTCCATGCAATAAATAAATACAAACAAACGTCACCAATTATCACCAGCTTACATTCTCCGAATTTCCAATGAACTATTAATAATTAAATAGCTTATTTCAAAACAATCTATTTACACTTGTACAATTCGCTTTAAGCAAGACTACATTCGATCTTTACAAAATAATTTCAAAGTGATAAATGCGTGGAAATTTCAAGCAAAATCAATGGTGATAAGAGGGGAGACTACTCATTTTCAATAATAACAATTTCAAATTTTACATTTTAAAATGGGTTGTGCCAACTTAGTTTCACGATATAAAATGTGAATAACATAGAGGATGGAACAGGAGCGGTGGAAATAAAACAATTCAACGGATGAAGTGGTTAATTATATATATATATATATATTAACAATTTTGAGTAACTCTTTAAATTTCTAAAATTGTTTTTCTTCTTCTAATATTTTGACACACTTCCAAGATTAAACTATTTCTTTTTTCCCCAAGTAATTCTTTGAATTTTATTACTGATAATCACATAAAAATTGCGTTTATTATTTAAATCTGCCCGCCGGTGTTGTCTTAGAAAAAAACAACCAATACTGGTTGTCCTTAATGGTACTTCAAACAAGAGTTCAACAAATAAATTTGAGGGTATACTTATGATTTTAAAACAATTTTGATTTGAATGATTTCTGAAACATGTTTATCACAATTTGTAAATACTTTCTGCGAAATAATATTTGAAAAATGAACAATTGAGACACATCAAGTACTAAATAGACGAAACAGAATTTAATATTGTTTTTAATAAATGTAATAAATGTGTTTGGAATAACATAGTGATAGGTATCAACTATCGTTATGATATGTTATTATGTTATATACGAGTTATAAAACTAAGACCAATTTGTTGTCTATATGATTTATAAAATTAAGACCAATTTGTTGTCTATTTTACATATTTTGGTAATAACCAAGAACGTAACAGAATAAATATGGTGTTCATCCGTCTGTTGTTCGGTAACTAATTTATTTCTTGAGGAGGTGTGGAAGACAAATAATAGCAACAATATGACCCGCTATTCATGTCGCAATAGGTGAATAAGTCGGTTTCACGATATGGAATTGTCTCTTCCATTTCATAGGTCAGTGAGATGAAGACATACTGCTGAAGTCGGATGTATCAGAAGAAAAAAACACATATTTCAGGGAAGCGTATAAAAATAAAACAGCGCACTACATTCTCCAGTATCCACCCACAAACTCATAATCCGTCACAGTCGTAAGGGCACTACATTGAATGAGTCAACTTACAGAGTCAACCAGCGGTTTGTATTGTCAACGATGCGGATAAGCGTGTAAAAATCTTGACCTTTTCAGACTTTAATATTGTTTGCCCATGATTTTCTTTGGGCCTCTCTGCTTCGTTCACACTCAATAATAATAATAATAATAATAATAATAATGCGACCCATAACCCGTTAGAGTAGCAGAGATGCCACACTGGATACATCAACATAACCCGTTAGAGTAGCAGGGATGCCACACTGGATACATCAACATAACCCGTTAGAGTAGCAGGGATGCCACACAGGATACATCAACATAACCCACACCCCCTAAACACCTGAGTCACAAAAAGTATGAATCCTTCTTTACTTGTCTACATTGAATGTCCAGCAGTATTCTCCAGAAGAACAAATGAAGACGAAGAAGGATTTGTGAATGACAGCAAGGCATATCTCTCGAAAACAACGCTCAGAAGAAGATTTATGAATGAATTCAAATCAACAGGCATAAATGCACAAGACCTGCAATCCTCGGCAACTGACCGACAGGCATGGAGAACTATGACATCCGCCTTATGTGCCAAACTTGGAAAAAGAGGAACTGACTGACTGACTGACGTATCTCTGCAACACACGAAAGTACACAATAAAATAAAAAACCAGACATGCTTATATTTCTAAAGATATCAGTACATATAATAGTTTCTGCTTCCTTGGCAAAAATGTTAATAGATCAATCTCATAGACTCAACTCGTGAGACCGTAGTTGAGGTTTGAGTACATCGAAAGGTGAAAGTTTTCATTACGTACTTCTCTATTACTTAAGTAGATATATATTAGACACTGTATATTTATTAGACACATATATTTGACACTGTTCTGATTGCAAAAAGTGAGGAAGACCTTCAAAACTTAATTAAAGTAGTAGTCACAGAAAGTAAAGAGAAAGGCCTCTTCCCAAATATCAAGAAAACAGAAATAATGGTTATTTCAAAGAAAGAAAATAACACACCTTGCAAGATCATAGTAAATGATATAGTATTAAAACAGGTCCACCAATTCAAATATCTAGGTACAATTATTACAGCAGATGGAAGAAGTTCAACAGAAATAAGATGCAGAATAGGACAGGCAAAACCAACATTCAGAAAAATGAAAAATATACTGTGTAATATGACCTTGTCATTAGAGGTGAGAAAGAGAGTTCTTCAGTGCTATATAACCCCTATACTAACATATGGGTGCGATTCTTGGACAATAAAGAAACTGGAAAGTGGGAGATTGGAGGCAGCAGAGATGTGGTTCTACAGAAGAATGCTGAGAATACCATGGACTGCCAGAAAAAACTAATGTAGAGGTGTTAAAAGAGTTAAATGCGAAACGGACCTTAATCAACAATATAAGGAAAAGGCAATCTTCTTTTTTTGGCCACTTCATGAGACAGGCAGGTTTAGAGAACATAATCACAACAGGCATGATTAAAGGCACCAGAGATAGAGGGCGAAAACGTGAGAAAATATTAGACAATTTGACAACCTGGCACGGCAAAGAAACAACAACGACTTTGATACATAATACTGTGGACAGAGAGATGTGGAAAGCCATGACCGCCTACGCCACCCGGCATGGCACCTGATGATGATGAGATATATATTCAATTTATAATTAGTACTCATTACACTCCAAGTATGATAGGTTCAGATCAGAACGTGACATCTCTGCAACGAAGGTCAGCTGCAGTGGATTTTCAGTTTTTTTTATGTCTCTTTCCTTGAAGGTACGCTGATAAAAAGGTATACTTCAATTATATATTATATGTTTGTATATATTAATTATCCCAAATTGATTTCATTCTCGTTAGACACAGGTAAAAGAGACACATCACTGATGCAAGAATTTTCCCAAACATAGACATTGACACAGATCGCAGACCTATTATACTCACTGAGAAAAGTGAGAAAAGAGAAGACATAAGAACAACACAAAGAAAAAAAACAAGACAATGGCAGGAAAAAGTTATAAACTTTAAAACTCTAGAAGAAACAGAAGAAAGCGATGAACTGTATAAGGAAATTACTCAAATCTTTCAAAGTCTACCACAAGAAACTGATACCATCCAAACAAATGGGATAGTTTCAAAAATGTAATGATAAAACAACTACAAAATATATGCAGCACAAGACGTCCCAAGACAGACAAGAAAACATTATGGTGGTGTGTGGAGATACAAAAAGTTGTAAAAAAATACCAAAAAAACACACACACATAAAACAATGTTTCCAGAAATAGTTGAAATCCAAACATCATGACGACTATCTACAATATGGACTAGCTAGAAAAAAACCCTCCAAGTATGCAATTAAAGAAGTAAACGTTTATTCATGGAACAAGTATGGAGAACATTTAACTGGCATATGTAAAACAAACCCAACAGAATTTTTCAAAAGTATTTGATCAATGCCAGTGAGAGAAGAGAGTTATAATATCATACAAATTATCAATGATACAAATGGCAAACACTTAATTAACAGCATAAATAGGAAAGCAAAATCGAAGAAATACTTCCAGGAATTATACAATCCAATCATCACAGCAGAATATAAACCCACCATAGATGAAAAAGATATAGAAACCACATAACCAGATATACTAAATCAAGAAATTAAAACATAGCCCAAGTAATAAATAACCAGGAGCGGACGGTATACCAAGCGAAGCAATAGAAGCATGTAAAAACACAGGGGTCCAGTGGATGGCAAGATTATTCGCAAAAGTCTGGACAGAAAGAAAAGTACCACGACACTGGAAAAAATCAGTAATTGTACCATTATGGAAAAATAATAATAGTAAAAAGTAATGTGATTTTTTTATAGCCATTTCCTTATTAAGTCATACAGGTAAAATCTACGCAAAAATAATAGAACAGAGAATACGATACATTGCAGAACAACAGAGTCCCACTCAATTTGGCTTCAGAAGATGGGCAAGCTGTACAGACGCACTATTGCCACTGAGACAACTAAATGAAAAAGCAATCGAATTCAATCAAGATCTAAACACAGTATTTGTATACAAGAAAAAGGCATTCGACAGAGTAGATAGAAACATTCTCTGAGAGACATTAGAAATTTAGAACATCAGAGGAAAGCTGTTAGATAATTTAAAAGCGATATATCAAAGATGCCAAAGCTCAGTAAGAACAACAGAAAGAATGTCTGAACCTTTCGAAACAAGATCTGAAGTAAGACAAGACTGCGTGCTTTCACCTCCAATTGTCAACATATGCATGGACAGAATAATACAAGAATCTCACATCAACAAGAGAAAACATTACAAATAAACAAATAAACCTGACGAGGAACATAATAATGAAATCAATGAACTATTATTTGCCGAAGATCAAGTCTAATATACAAAGATGAAGAAAATTTGCAAAACCACATCAATGCATTGCTATTAGCATATAAAAAGTACAACATGAAAATTAACGTAAAAAAATAAGTTATGAAAATTAGCAATCTGCAACACCAATGGATATAACAATAGATAACACCGAAGTGAAACAAGTCAAAGAATTTAATATATAAGCAACGTTTTTTCCCGAAAATGGAAAACTAGAAGGAGAAATAGAAACATGGCGCCAGAAATAGAACACAGTGACCTACCAACTTTCACCATAATTTGTTCACCCAAACATCAAGATGGAAATAAAAAGACAGATAAAATCTACAATTTGTATACCACATTCCGCTACCAATGTCAAACAAGTCTTTAACAGCATCGCAGCAAAGAAAAATCGTCACATATGAAATGAAGTGTCTAACAAAAGCTGCAATGGTTACTAAACTAGATAAAATAAGAAATGAAGAAATTAGGAAAATAGTTGGCGTAATATCATGTACTTAGCATACCGAAAGACAGCAAGTAAACTGGTTCGGTCAACTTATGAGAATGATCCCAAATCAAGTACCAATAAGAGCATATAACAAAATAATATCTGAGTATAAGGCCAAAGGTAGACGAAGAAAACGGTGAATAGAAAACACCAAGATAGCCTTGAACAAACATGGACTTGGTGCAACCATGGCGACTCATCTGACCTTCGAACGATAGCAGAAGCTTCCACCCCTACGCTTAACGGCAAGTATGAATACGTTCAACCATCACTCACCTGGGAACAGACAATAAACAATAGCATTTTTCATGTGTCAACGAAATTTTCGTAATGTTTGCTACCAAATTGCAATTTAAACAAGTCTAAACAGATTCGAGCAGCTATAACATGCATGTACTGTGTATAGCTTGTTCAGATAGTCCTGCATGAATCTACACATAATAAACATAATATAATTTATTGATTGTTGTAATACAGTTTTAAAGAGTTGATGAATTAAACATAATGTTTCCGTTCGTGCAAAAACAAAGAAATAAAAACATGATATACTGCTAATTAACAGTACTATGTGTTGTACATTTGATTCATATTGCTGCTAATTAATAGTACTAAGGACCATGTGTTGTATACTGGACCCATATTAATAACAGGCAATAGTATTCTTCTCTTCTTCTTCGGCGATCATTACTCAGTCAGGTTGGGACTTCGGATTCTATGATATAGGCTGCTGTCTGTTTTAAAGTGTCCACTGTGCCATACAGTTTCTCTTCAACACTGATTGGGGTGGGCCATGTCTTGTTTAGGCAATAGTATGACACGACAAGTCGAGATTTGTACAGAGTCGTAGGTACGTCTTCCATAAAGGGTGGGTTCATCTAATGTAAAACAAAATGTCATTTGCCCATTTGGTGAACTTTTTTGTGTGAAAAATTGTTAGAGGATGTTATATGATGTCATGGTGTACAGTTTAATAGCAATATCTGCCAATTTCGGCCTGAAACATTGATTTCAGCATATCTTCTGGATCACTTTGACCTCTACGAAATGGGTTCGATATTTCCACCCCAAATCTCTTTAACCACATTTGCGGTGTAATAGGAGACGGAATATATGTTGACCCCCAGTTGCGAGGCGAGTAGGTGCCATCAGAACCGACCTTGTTCAAATCTCGTTTGCTGCATTATGATTTTTCTTTAATAGTAAAATCCACAATGTTTCTATATTATATTATTAATTTCCAAGACACCAAGGTTTTCTAAGTTGTATCGCTAAAATTCTTGTTATTTATCGCTCAAGTCGTCATCTTCCAGTATCTCTACCAACAGAGAGTTCTGTATCCTCCTTTTTTAAAGATATTATCGATGCCTCTTACAAATCTCTGTAGCCTCTTAGAAAGGGGGGAGGTGTGGTTAATTTTGAGAAACACTGGAGGAGGGGGGTATAGCTAATTTTGAGAAACACTGATAAGATACCTGTTCAATTGAAAATTTGTCCCGGACCACCAAGTTAGGAAACCAGTCGACTCACATCTTTAATGTTATATGTTCTTCTTCTTCTTCTTCTGCGTTCGCTCTCATATTACCACAACGAATATATCATGTGATTTCCGTCAGGGAGCGTGAAGTACGTTGTGTTATTTACACCTCGGTAGACCACTCTGAGGTCTGAATGTCCGAGGTCCAGCACATCCGTTTTCGTCATGCCTTTAATTCGGGTAGTATGCTTCCTTCTTCCGTGACAGCTTGCCTATCTGTCGCCGGGCACGCGGGTGTGGGGTGACTCTTGCCGAGACGATTGTCGTTCACGTCTATCTCGCACGAGGTGTTCCACCGTCTATGAATTTGCCTCGTGTAATTGGGCGTACTGTGCCTGTGCCCATTAGGTACTGAACCGTTTCTCATCCGCGAGCATGGTTCCGTATGAGGAAAAACTCAACAGAAGAGTTGGGCCCTGGCTCTTTCTCCTTCTTAGCCGAGGTATCGTTCACCGGCATCGTGAGCCCCTCGCCTAAGTTCGAGTCTCACACCACGCGTTTGAATGCAAGACGTTCTCGAGCTGAGCGACCTTGTCCCAATAGCGCCTGAGCCCATCTAGTACTGAACCCTTTTCTCTCTGCAAATGTATTTCCGGTATAGAAAGATCGACAGTAGAGTTGGGCCAGGGCTAAAATCGTTGTCCCTTTTGTGCATGAGCCCATCGGGTACGGAACCCTTTCTCTTCGCGAGCATGTTTCCGGTATAAGAAGGCTCGACATTAGAGTTGTACCAGGTCTTTTTGGTCTGCCTGGCGCCCATAATTGGATCTGGGTCTCTGTCCATAAGGATCACAGATAACTAGAAGCTCGACTCGAGTTAACAGAGCTTGTAGTTCCTATTTCCTTTTAACGTTTTCACTTTCTATTTGCAGTTGGCGCTGCCCACTGGCGCTGTTTTTCCCTTTCATGGTACTCAGTAAGAAATCTATTTGTCTCTTGCCATGTATCTAATGTAGTAATGTATCATTGGCCGCCCCTCCAATGTTCGGACTGGACTGACTAGTCACTGTGTGTCGACAGTGCCACTACATGTGTTGGTGCTGGTGGTGTCGGAGATATTGTCTGTCTCTTGTGCATTCAAATCTATTTCCATCTGCTACCTCCACATTCTCGGATACGATCCCCAAATGATTTGGCCAGAATCAGCACGAGTTGCTATATTTTTGTTCCCAGGGTGAACCGCGTTGAGGTACATTTGGGATCTTGGTTATCTGCTAACCCTGGGCCCGCCGAGAGCAATGCGTTTCCTTTGCACCCCCTATATATTCTCATATCTATCAATGTTAATATATGTAAACTTAATTGAAATATATATTTAAAAAGCAGCAGTTATGTTTTTCAAATTACGTTATTATATACAAATGTCAGTGGTTCAATTGACATTCGTTAGGTGCATTAGGGAACTCCACCATGACTATGTGTTGATATTTGGAGAGTTTTTTTCCTATAGCATCTAAAGAAGGAAACAATCTAACACATTATCATTATTAGTGAGAGGTCAGCGACAAGTCTCAGACATTAGTAACTAGAAGCCAGCGCCCAGTCTCAGACATTATTACCGGAAAGCCCGTGCCCAGTCTCAGATATTATTAGCGGGAAGCCAGCTTCCAGTCTCAGACATTATTACCGGGAAGCCAGCGCCTAGTCTCAAGTGACAAAACAATCTTTAAGTAAACCAGGATAACAAAACAATCTGTTGAATTGGAGAATGTGAACTCACTTTTGATTATTTCCACATGCCCGTTTGTGTACACGACCGTCTCTCTGGTGCCCTATCTCAATGAAGAGTCGGTTCAAACCAAACAGTACATGCTTCCTTTGACACGTTGCACAAAGTCTATTGCTGCTATCTTCCCCGCCATGTCAACAAACATGTCTAGATGGTGGTTAACTGGTGTCAACAAACATTGCACCCAATTCAGGTCACCCAATGATCTTGCCTTTGTTCTTCGCTCATCAATATTGCAAATTTCATCAATGACAAATGTGGTCAATGATAACTGTTCCAGAATTTTGACTTCAATTCTGTTACGGAATAGGCCTAAAGACTTTGTAAGTTGTAAGACAAAACAAACTCAGAAAGTCATATTTAAAAAAGAGCAATGACACAACTATAGTCTAAAGCAGGGTCGTAGATACATCTTCATTAAATGAAGGAGGGTGGGGTTTTACAGAATATAGTCATTTTCCTACTCTCGGGGACAATTCCTCAACATTTCCCTACTCTCGGGGACAATTCCTCAACACTTCGCTACTCTCAGGGACAACATCAACATTTCCCTACTCTCGGGGACAATTTCTCAACATTTCCCTACTTTCGGGGACAATTCCTTGAGTTCTGCTAGATTTTTGGTAACGTTTTTTGGGAAAATAATTTTTTTTTTAAAAGGGGGGGGGGGAAGATATCCCCCTTTACCGTCCGTGTAGAAAACAGGTCTTGAAATGTTGTTTCAGGTCGCCAAGAATAGAATCACAATTTTCTTTCCAGACATGTCATATGAGGCGACTACGGAAAGTTGGGGGGATATGCTGAGTACCTGTCTCCTGTGAAAACATAATTGTCACATCTTGTCCCAATTTCTTACTTTTATCTTTTATCAAATAGTCCGCATGGTTGACGAAGAGATGAATGCCAGCGGACTGTGCACCTTTTATAACATATTCCTCAGTAATTGAGAATGCTAGATGTGCCATCATGTGAATGGGTCAACAAATCTGGCAGAAAAATAATTTCATCAAGAACTGTGTGCTGTGCTCCTGGCAGGACGTGGTAATCCTGGGACCCAGGCACATTGGAGTGCCTCCCTTCGGGAACTAAACATGCATCCCCCTTCCCTGTTTATGTTTATACAACCATGACTATGAGACAACCTTGTATGAATCTGAGTGTCGACTCAGTTAAACAAGAAAATTCTCTGTGCTGTCAAGAGCTACATGCTCACAGTTAAAAGGGAGTAATTCATCATCATCATCATGCACTTTATAGCCCGACTTCCAAGTACTAAATAATGCCACGTTCTGATTTCTTAAGAAGGGCGGGGTTGACTCTCCCACATCTCTTTTGTCTCTACGGATTGGTTTGACTTAATAATTAATAATAATAACATAATATTATAATATAATAACATATTATTATTATATAGCCGAATACTATAACATAGTATAACAATAATTACATGAGTTTGTATGTTTCAGTCCGCCGGGAGTACAAGTGATGAAGCTATTGTTTTCTATGTGATATGGGAAATTTCCTCAGTTTTCTTTTCATGTTGTGCACTGTCACTTCCAATTTGAATTATAGTTCTTATAGAATTTACTACAAAAACTTCAATCACATACTGAAAATATTGATGAAAATCAATGAAGAAGTGTACTTGACGCTCCCCGGCGGAAATCACACGATATATTCGTTGTGGTTATATGAAAGCGAACGCTGAAGAAGAAGAAGAAGTAACTATCAACACTTTAGAAATGGGAACAGCTAGAAGCATATCGCAACCATCTCACCCACACGGCAAAACGTACGAACCCAAGCATTGGAAACAGAATCATGGAAACCCAATACCTCAGCTCACAGTGGGATCATGTCTTTACAGATGGATTATCGTAGGATGCCAAAAAAAAAAAAAAAAAAAAAGGAGGAGGAGCTGGGATAAAAATACCTATACCAAATATTCCAAAAAATATAACTCTCAGTTGCTGCTGGCAAATTATCAACAAACTACAGGGCGTAGCTGCAAGCAATATTATAAGCATCAAATACACTAGAAGAACACTCAAAGAGGCCAATATAGCCTTCCTTTTCAACTGTATGTCAGACTTCCAGACCATTCAAAATAAACATAAAGATATAACGAAAACAACGTCAGAACTTCTCAACTGTCTACTAACAATAAAGTGGTGGTTTAGTGAATCCCAGCACACTTCGGCAACTCCATCACAGAATATTGTTCACTGAAAGAAAATACAAACATGCATGGAATAAAAAAAACAGGCAAAAACTTTTCAGAATTCTCTATCCTAAAGGTAAGCAAATCACAGGAAACACCATCTTTAGGCTTTTGCACAGGACAATGAAGACTACAAATATGTCTCCGCAGAAAAACGTTGTTCAAAGTGACCAATATCCATATAAATAGTGTTCATAGACTCCAGAACACATTATGCAGACATAGCTACGCTTTGACGACTGGAGGACTAAAGCATGGCCCCAAAAAAATAAACTGACGGTGATGCTGTGAGACAACAGTGAAGACCCTCCTGCTGATGAATGAATTCATGGAGGGGGGGGGGGGGCTTGGCTTACCTGTATAGACTTCTGAGCATAGGAAACTGATCGCAGAAAAAGAACATGGGCAATCTTTGTATTATTTGTTTCTGTACTTTAAAAAAAACAACTTCGTTCTCCACTTTCATACACTCTTTTCGTTTCTTCTCCGTGTGATACCTATAGTGATGAGCAATGCATTTTGACCTGCATATAAACGGCATTATAGAAATTCATATTATGACCGGTTATCTCGGAATGATAGTTGTGTTATTTATGCTTGCTGATAAGAGAAGTTTAGGAGAGGAGGTGAACACCACTATAGAATATTCTTTTCCATGAAATGATACCATTGGAGTATCAACACAATACTGGTCATACCACCTTATAGTGGTGTTTCTAATATGGCACCCATACGACTCTCACGGATTATGAGCTCAATTATGTATTATGGTCTCGTTTTGTCCCGAGGAAGAACTGGCAGTGATATGTCGGATAACATTAATTATTTAGCTTTGATAAAGTACAATATAAGTTTCCGTTAAAAGGATTTGATTACTGTTAATTCACTGGAACCATGGTGGTCAATTTGTTAGAATATTGTCTTTCTAGGGAACATCAAAGTTGTATCCAAGGTTGGATATTTCAGTGTAAGTTGAAAAACAAAACTTAGATATCAACGACTAGGTGAAACAGCCTTTAAAACTTGGTACAAAGTCATTTTGGGAAAATAAAGGCGACATAGACGCTGACAAAATTATTTATAAGTATGCCTTCAGAGAAGGAAAATTACAGAACTTACATATTTCTATATATATCTGAATATTGTGAAGTGGGTTGCTTTAACGGAGATCGTCTGCAGTATAGGTCGATAGCCATGGCTTTCGATCTATCTATCTATTCGCTAAACCCATTGTTGCCTTTCAGCGTTAGGGGTAGAAGAGTTTTCTGGAGATGGTCCTCGTGTGTACTGAGCATATTGTGGAATTTTTCGCCCCTTTCATTACGGTGGTCCATCGTTTTCGTGGTCGGCCTCTAGGTCTGCCTTCACTGTATCTGTGTAGCATAGTTTACTGTGGTATGCTGTCTGCTGGTAGTCTGTTGATGTGCAAAAACCATTTGATCTGTCGCCTATTAATATTTCCACGATTGGGGTGGTACCGGTTCTTCGACTAATGTCCTCATTCCTCACTATGTCTCTTATACACGGTTTTAACACTATTAATTGAATACTTTCACTATGGCGTATAGATATTGATATGGAACATAAACAAAAATAGAACTTGACCTATCAGCAGTTACCAGGCATGAATGCTGCGTCATTGCGGATATCTACTTCATCTTTTTATTGGTCAGTTTCCATATACTTTGTGTCGAGAAGTCTGATTAGTCCTTTCCTGTAACGAGATCGGGGTAGTAATCAGTCTTCTAAACTGACAAAAGATCATGGAACACTAGTTGGAACTTCAAAGATGTTAGTCTAGAAACTAATTGTACGCACTAAATTAACATAAACAAATAAATTAACATAAACAAATAAATTAACATAAACATATAAATTAACATAAACAAATACATTAACATAAACAAATAAATTAACATAAACAAATAAATTAACATAAACAAATAAATTAACATAAACAAATAAATTAACATAAACAAATAAATTAACATAAACATATAAATTAACATAAATAAATAAATTAACATAAACAAATAAATTAAGACGACCTGGACAAATTCAGAATAAAGAGGGAACTTCTGTTTTCGTTCTGATACTCATGCTGGTCGGTAGGAGGTAGGTAGGTAGGTAGTTAACAAGTTTACCTCTCTTTTGGAGAGGCGTGATCTTTTCAACCAGCGAACAATAAAGTCCAATTAGGTTAAACCATAAAATATTAGAGGTAACAAAGACCCCAAGTATGACTATATAGTAATAACGACTATTATTATTAAGAGTCGGTAGGATGTAGTATAGAGAATGCATTGTATCATGATTTACCATTCAATAATAAATTATACATTATAGTCTTTCGGCCAGATACATCCGACTTCAGCATGCATTTTGGGCCATTGAATATCTATGAGATGGCGAGACATCATCCACCCTAAAAATCCCTTATTCTCTTCTTACGACATGCATGATAGGTTACAATATTACTACTCTTGACCTCCTTTCATGGCAGGTTACAGTGTTACTACACTTTACCTCCCTTTCATGGCAGGTTACAATGTTACTACTCTTTACCTCCCTTTAATGGCAAGTTACAATGTTACTACTCTTTACCTCCCTTTCAGATGGCGGCCACACACAGACGAATGTCTGCTAGAGCTATTGATTTCTATATCGAGCTAATGATTTATAATGTTTCATGATACAACTTAATCACAAAGTTCTTGATAGCTATAACTGTCTAATGTGTCATGATATTAACTGATCACAAAGATATTGACTCCTATAACGAGATAATGAGTCATGATACTAACCTGATCGCAAGGCTATTGATTGTCATATCAAATTAATGCGCTATAATACTAACCTTATCACAAGCCTATTGATTGCTATAGCGAACTAATGAGTTTTGATACTAACCTTATCACAAGCCTATTGATTGCTATAACGAGCTAATGAATCATGATACTAACCCTATCACAAGTCTATTGATTGCTATAGCGAGCTACAAAATCGTGATACTAACCAGATAACACACGTATTCCCCATAGCACATATACACATCTTTATAGACAACGATTTTTAAAGCTCAAATTCTAGTAGTTTTACTCTGAACACTCATCTTGAGACATCAACACTTACGAAAAGCCAGATTAGACAATATGTCCTTGAAGTTCATAAAACATAATCTGTATGGTCTGTATCGCGTGTTTGCATGGAAAGACAGCTAATAAAACATCATTAAAATTGTAACTTATTTGCTTCATTTTAAAGGGAGAAACTTTATCATGAATCAACTGTACTTCACTTGCTATCGGGCAAGCTGACATCGTGAGCAGTTCGCCACATATCCATACGTATGGTTTTTTAAAGGGATATTGAAGGGGGTGGAGGGGGGATTTAGAGTTTGTCTTTGGTTTTCATTTCAACGTGGCTGGGCTGCTTTTAACATGATTCAATATGCTGTTTCCATTACTTTTCTAGAGAGAAGCTGCTCAACTGCATTGATTTGCCTGACGTAACCACAACAGACCAGAATGAATTCAGCTTGTGTGTGAAAACATGGCAAATAGTCATGCAGCGCCACATTTTAAATATTGAACTTCAGAAAACAAACCGTCTACTAGAAAACACGACAAACCAACAAAGAAACAAATATAAAATTGAAAGGCAAGCTGTTTTTCTGCAAGCGCTTCTACTATAAATTGTTGTCACTACATATTCACATGTTTTATTTCTAGAAAGACGGAGAAGATTCTGGATGTAATAGTAAATATTTTGGGAGAAATATCAAATATAATTGTTGACAGTTAGCCAAATCTCGTTCTACAATCTATTATATTGTATTATAAAGTTAAAACAAAACCAGTAACTTGTAATAACTATCTCTGTAAATAAGCAAAAATGATCAAATTAATGTTCTTCGTAACTCTTGTATGTGTTAGCACAGTTGTATCTCAGCGTGCTCTTTATCAACAAAGCAGCTATGAAGAACTCCGACGACAGCAGCAGCTACAGCAACAGCAGAGAGCTGCCCCAGCACCAGTACAGCCAAAAATTTATCCAGATTCAGCACAGCAAAGAGCTTTAATAGAGGACACTTACGGTGCTGAAGTCGGTTGTAAAGATCCATGGACCACAGAATGGACTCGAGATCCCAATGACTGCACAAAGGTTTGTTATTACATTTCTGTGACATTAAACCTAGTCTTAGGGACATAACCGACTGAATACTTCGATTTTTATTGCAGTAATATACCTTCCCTCAGCATTCAATCGATTGATTAAATATTACAGTTGTTCTATTTCGCACTTAAACTGGCCTTTCGGGGCATAACCAGCTGAATCTACTGCATACATATGGTGTTCAATAAAATATTCTTGTTAGTTTTTCTTATACAATTCAGCGTTCTTCTAGATGAGACTAAACCAATCTGTGAAAATATGGCTGGAAGCTATTCATAAACATCATAAATGTCTGTAGGATCTATATCAGTGACTGTCGATAAAAACATGTATGAATATTGAAAAACTGATTGTTTGTAGCATTTCATATACAGGTCGTAGCGATAAACCCATACTCTTTCGCTGTACTGATTTCTCAGGCAATATTCACCGTCACTAGTTGACATTGTCTTCTGAACGGCCCCAATGCCTAATGACTGCTTCTGAAACTGAACCAGGTACATTGACAATCTAGCACGAATAATAGCAGTCAGACTGGCTAATGCTTAGAAGTAGGTTTGACATTCCTGACTGAACCCACTTTGTTTCTCTTGTAACAATTGTATAATTTGGAAGCATCGATAGGTTATAAAAGATGTGCTCGTCAACCTGTGTTGATTCAGGTTCGAGGTGAATATGTGCTAGTTGAACGGGTCTGATTTAAATTTTGTCTACTGCCATCTGAAGCTATACTTAGTATCCGACCAATGATAGATAAATACACAGAAGTCCAAAAAAGTATCTACCTGTATATTTGCTTCATAGACTACAGCATGACCTTAGAGTCCAACATGAAAAATTAATCGAATGTCTTCTAGAAATAGGCATAGATGGAAAAGATATGAGACTGGTTAGAAATATAAATTGGGAACAGATTGTATCGATAAAAGGTGTGGAAACAGCTACTCACCATACATAGAAATAAGAAGAGGGGTAAGACAAGGATGTATTCTATCACCCAATCTATTTGATATTTGCACAGAGAATATCTTTAGACATATGGAAAGAATGCCATGATTCAAGATCAGTGGGAAAATAATAAACAACATGTGATATGCAGATGACACTTTTCTTTTAGCAGAAAGTGAACATTAACTAAAAAGACTAATTGGAGACGGCACTTGATGACGACGCCTTAACATGTCCTGCTCGAAACTGGAAGATAAGGCCTCTTCTGCCTTTTTTTAAATGTTGTAATGAGTCGATAAATCAAGTAAGAAAAATATGAACTCCATATAAACATAAAAAACCCCCCAAAAAACAACGATAATGAAAAACAGGTACTAAACATAAAAATACATGGAGATAAACTATAAGTAAAACATTATCAACATCTTGGACGCATAATCACAAATGATGGCATCTGTGAAACAGAATTTAAAAGGAGAATAGGAATAGCTAAACGTACTTACAATAACACAAGGAAAACATTAAAATCTAAACAAATTACAAACAAACTAAAATATAGAATTATAAAATTTTACATCTGTTCTATACTAATGTATGGTTTCGATACAAGGACAATAAACTAACACAAATAATGAGAAGACAGAATTGATGCCTTTAAGATGTGGATATATAGCAGAATAGGGAGAATATCACGGAAAGAGAAGAAAAACAAAGTTGTCCTAACAACACTTAATATGATGAAATTATTATTAAAGGAAATAAAGATCAAGAAAATAAAATATTTTGAACACAACTAAAAGACATGACACCTTGTTGAAGACCTTAATTGAGGGTAAAGTTGAAGGGAGGTGAACAAGATCTAGACAGATATAAGTAGGAGAGTAACATCACAAGAAGGACGGGTTACAGTCTAGCAGAGTGCACCACCAAAACAAGAGACAGGGGATGTTGGAGGTCTGTTGCAGCCAACCATCGTTGCGGAGACGGCACTTGATGACGATGCCTTAACATGCCTCTTCTGCCTTTTTTTAAATGTTGTAATGAGTTTTTTAAAATTGTAATCGTTCTTTGGCCGTGTCATTTCACTAAATACATTTCGATCAGTCAGACCATGTTCGACCAGATTTCCGTAGTGTTGTTTCTGCGAATCTGTTGTACTATTCACATACTACAAAGTCTTTGCTAGTGTTGCTTTGATATGCCTATTTTTGCAAGTCTTCTTTTACATTTGGTGCTAAGTTGCTATGTCCAAGGATACATTTCCGTGTATTTGTATATGGGGAGATAAGACTGTACTGCTTTTGGTCTGTAGAGAATGTCTTGATTTTCATATGGGTCATGTGCCTCCGAAACAGATAATGGGATTTGTAAAAACACCATGTCTGATGGTTTTTGTTCCATGAGATAAACTGTTGATATATTAATTCAATGGCTGTCTTGATAGTCATATCTGCTTCATAATTTCAAGAATTAGTTTCAAATCTAATCCTGTTAGTCTCAAACATTTTTAATTTCTCCTCTTGCTTCCTACTTGAATTTACTTTCATAATTTTAACAAGTTTCATCGCAAGAGTCACAGTACTCGTAGGTAGATCCATCATGGTAACATATATTGATGCTATATCCTGCAAAGCATGTGGACATAAAAGCCGATCCATCAGGTTAAGCCTTGATTGTTGAGGATGGGTAACTTTTTATGGGTTCTAAGGCACATTTATTCAAGATTGTTGGTAGTGTTAACTTATTGGCTGTTTTATATAGCAATTTTGTTAGGATGGTAGGTTAGTGCAAGTTCTTAGTAATTAAATGCTGAAATTGCATATATGTCGATAGAAAACCGCTGATCACACCCAAACCGTAAACCACGTTACATTGTAGCTCGTTCTCCGAACAAAGTGCTTCGATCTCCAGAAATTTGTGAACGAAAGTGTAAGAATAAGAGACATTTATATTTCTTTTAGCGTCTCTACTTTTCTTGGATTGATCCATCAAGAAGTTTCATTTTTACCGAGAATCTGTAATCCTTTACTATTCCCTTATGTTATTTATGGTATTTCTTATTGTATTTATGGTATTTCTTATGTTATTTATGGTATTTCTTATGGTATTTATGATTCATGAATGTTCACTTTTATGGATGTATCTATTAATGTTCTCTTACTTCGTTGTATTTATGAGTGTACACCTATTTTGCTGTATCTGTGGACATTCATTTTGATCCAATTCTTATGTATGGAAGTGAATCTTGGACTATCAGCAGAACAGAGCAAAAAATTATATTGATGCAGCAGAGATGTGGTTCTTTTATAAGAATATTGAGAGAACCATGGACAGACAAAAAGCGTAATGAAGATATCTTTAAAGAAGTTAATTAAACAAAATTAGCTGCTTACCCGCAACTGAAAGAGACAGTCCACATTTTTTGACACGTCATGAGAAGAAGAAAAATGGAACACATTGTAACAACAGACAAGTTGAAGAGCAAGCGAGCTAGGGAAGATCAGGACATGAGATGCTTGACAACCTATCATTGTCGCAAGGGAGAATATAGTATCAGAAATGATTGGCAGCACACGAAATAGAAGGCTGTGGAAAGACATGATAGCCAACGCCACACAGCATGGGCCATAAGAAGAAGGTGCACGTATGTTGCTGTATCTATTAATATCCACTTTTGTTAATATGTCTTTGAATATCCACATTTGTCGATATATCAATAAATATCCATTTTTGTTGTTGTATAAATGAATGTCCGCTTATGGTATTGTATATATGAATGTGCATTTATATTGATCTATTAATATCTGCTATGTTGATGTATCTGTAAATGTTCCCTTATGTTGTTGTACTAATGAATGTCAGATTTTGTTGATACATCTATGAATGTCTGTTTTTGTTGATGCACCTATTATTTTCCGGTTCTATTTGAATGATCCATCATACAGGTCCATTTTTGCATTCAAGGCAAGAAACAATGGACCATAAACTGTAACGACACACGGATTTGGTCAAATGTTGGACACGCATGCGTGGAGCCCATGTCGCAGTGGGATGACTGTAACCAAGTGATGACAACACCAACACTTAGTACGTAAAGATTGTAATGTAACTATGTATATGTGATGTCGAGTCCAGTGTACATATGTGATGTCGAGTCCAGTGTAGATATACGATGTCGAGTCTAGTGTAGATATACGATGTCGAGTCTAGTGTAGATATACGATGTCGAGTCTAGTGTAGATATACGATGTCGAGTCTAGTGTAGATATGTGATGTCGAGTCCAGTGTAGATATGTGATGTCGAGTCCAGTGTAGATATGTGATGTCGAGTCCAGTGTGGATATGTGATGTCGAGTCCAGTGTAGATATGTGATGTCGAGTCTAGTGTAGATATGTGATGTCGAGTCTAGTGTAGATATACGATGTCGAGTCCAGTGTAGATATGTGATGTCGAGTCTAGTGTAGATATACGATGTCGAGTCCAGTGTAGATATGTGATGTCGAGTCCAGTGTAGATATACGATGTCGAGTCCAGTGTGGATATGTGATGTCGAGTCCAGTGTAGATATACGATGTCGAGTCTAGTGTAGATATGTGATGTCGAGTCTAGTGTAGATATACGATGTCGAGTCCAGTGTAGATATGTGATGTCGAGTCCAGTGTAGATATACGATGTCGAGTCCAGTGTAGATATGTGATGTTGAGTCCAGTGTAGATATACGATGTCGAGTCCAGTGTGGATATGTGATGTCGAGTCCAGTGTAGATATGTGATGTCGAGTCTAGTGTAGATATACGATGTCGAGTCTAGTGTAGATATGTGATGTCGAGTCTAGTGTAGATATACGATGTCGAGTCCAGTGTGGATATGTGATGTCGAGTCCAGTGTAGATATGTGATGTCGAGTCCAGTATAGATATACGATGTCGAGTCCAGTGTGGATATGTGATGTCGAGTCGAGTGTGGATATGTGATGTCGAGTCCAGTGTAGATATGTGATGTTGAGTCCAGTGTAGATATACGATGTCGAGTCCAGTGTGGATATGTGATGTCGAGTCTAGTGTGGATATGTGATGTCGAGTCTAGTGTGGATATGTGATGTCGAGTCTAGTGTGGATATGTGATGTTGAGTCCAGTGTAGATATGTGATGTTGAGTCCAGTGTAGATATGTGATGTCGAGTCCAGTGTAGATATGTGATGTCGAGTCCAGTGTGGATATGTGATGTCGAGTCCAGTGTAGATATGTGATGTCGAGTCCAGTGTGGATATGTGATGTCGAGTCCAGTGTGGATATGTGATGTTGAGTCCAGTGTAGATATGTGATGTCGAGTCCAGTGTGGATATGTGATGTCGAGTCCAG
This sequence comes from Meghimatium bilineatum, assembly GCA_034231615.1. NCBI lineage: Eukaryota > Metazoa > Mollusca > Gastropoda > Stylommatophora > Philomycidae > Meghimatium > Meghimatium bilineatum. The sequence goes on along the minus strand of CM067299.1, from coordinate 30,644,016 downwards.
TGTAGATATACGATGTCGAGTCCAGTGTGGATATGTGATGTCGAGTCCAGTGTACATGGTTCTAATATTCCATGTGACAAATATGAGAGCCTGTTGTGTGTTTCCGCTTCACTCTTCACGTGTTTTGCTAAGCCGGCGTGGCCTATATGGAGAAAATTCCCTGGCCATTTTGCACTAACCCCCTCTCGGTTCCATTGATAAATTCCAAGGGAGAAGCATTGGAATCAAGCAAAACTGTAGGAGATGCCAGAGGGTGGTCGATGCGAAATTAACTGCCTTAGGGTAACTGCCTTATAAAGCAAGTTGATAACTTGTTACCTAGGAACCACACTGACATCCACCTTTACCCTAGATAATGAAATAAAAGCACGTAAAGGAAAAGCGGCTACCATTGTTGGCGCACTGTCAAGCGATATTGTAAAAACCATAAGCTAAAATTGAAAATAAAGATACAGATTTATCAAAAATGTGTTCCGAGTACACTATACTGCGGATCTGAAACATGGACTACCTACTCGAAACATGAGCGGAGACGTAACAACTTTCATCTAAGATGACTCCGCAAGATTATAAACATTAAATAGCACGACGCGACAGAATCCCCAACATGTTAGTGTTACTCCGCACCAAGCTACCATCTGTCATGGAAACACTTAGTATAAATAGATTGCTCTGGCCGGATCACGTCAGCAGAGTGCCAAACTTTCGCATCCCAAACCAAGTACTATCCGGAGAACTGACCGAAGGTCAGCGAGCCCGCGGTACACCAATGCTGAGGTATAAAGACATTTGTAAATCCTTAATGAAAGGGTTCTACATAGACCCCCAAATCTAGAAAACATAACAAAAAATCGGGCTGTCTGGAGCCAGAACCTGCATACGGGAACAGCATTGTTAAAAATATATATATAGATACACATGCATACACATGCATATATACATGTAACTATACATATGGACAAACATAAACACACAAATACACATACATAAACATGCATATATACATACATTCAAATATATAACTCTTAGGAGATATCTCGATATCTTTTTTTTAACAATTACAAAAAATGTGTTAAAAAAAAACTAGCATTAAGTGATATCCGGGAAGAGGTTGCTCTTTCTATGAGCAGAAACATGACCTGGTGTGATATTGACACACTTGTATCGTGTTTCTGAGCAACTATTCAAGTCTACTTACACATCTTCTCATATAAAAAAAAAAACTAACAGAAAAAAAACCACAATAATATATGAAGTATATGTACCTACGTCAGCATATATTCACGAAAACGACATAAACATGGTAAAATTCAATATTTGGTCAGTGCATACCGGACATGCCCGTATATGTAATTACCGAGGTAATATGGAAGAACACTGTCTACGTATGAAGCCGATGTATACATTTCCATGTTGACAAAGGATCTTCTAAAATGTAATCCCACGAGCTCATAAAATAATTCTGATTCGTTTTAGTAGTTAAGGGCTGTCCATAAATTACGTCAAATATTTGATTGGGGGGGGGGGGCAGGGGTGTGAAAAACATTTAACAGTTGTTGATAAGGTTAAGGGAAGTTTTACAAAATACACAGTATTTCTAGACAAGGGGATGGCATTCGATAGAGAAGATAGAGACATTCTTTTGGAAACTTTAGAACATTATACAGAGGACACCTGTTAAATAATATAAAAGCGATATACCAAAAATGCCAAAGCTCAGTAAGAACAACAGATGGAATGATTGATCCTATTAAAACAAGGTCTGGAGTAAGACAAGGCTGCGTGCTCTCACCTCTACATTTCAACATATACATGAACAGAATAATAAAAGAAGCTCACATCAACAAAGATAAAAACATTGTAAATAAAACTGCTGAGGTACTTAATAATGAAATCAACGAACTACTATTTGCCAACGATCAAAGTATAATTTACCAACATGAGGAAAATTTGCAAAACCACATCAATGCATCGTTGTTATCAAGCAAGAAGTACAACATGAAAATTAACGTACAAAACACAGAAGTTATGAAAATTTGCACATCTGCAACACCAATGGACATAACAATATATAAGACCAAAGTTAAACAAGCCAACGAATTTATATCTAGGCAGCATTTTCCCCGAAAATGAACAACTAGACAGAAAAATAGAAAAAATGTGTTAGAAATAAAACACAGTGACTCACCAACTTTCACAATTACTTCTTCACCCAAAGATCAAGATGGAGATGGAAATAAAAACACAGACACATTTTGGAAATAAAGACACATATTTATCCACAATTTTTGAATCAACACTTTGCTACCAATATAAAACGTGGTCTTTAACAGTCTCGCAGCTGAAGAAAAAAATCGTTACATGTAAAATGAAGTATCCGAGAAAAGCTGCAGTGGTGATTAAACTAGATAAATAAGAAATAAAAAAAAATTAGGATAGTGGTTGGTTTAATACCATGTATTAAACATATCAAAAGACAGCAAGTAAAATGGTTCGGTCACCTTATGAGAAATAACCCAAACCAAACCAAATACAAATAAGATGATATAGCAAAAGAAAAAGACCAAGAAATAGGTGGATAGAAAACGTCAAAATAACCTTGAACAAACATGGGCTTAATGCAACCACGGGGACACATCTGGCCTTGAACGACAGCTGAAGCTTCCACCCTTACGCTTAACAGCAAGTGTGGATACTATCAACGATCATTCACATGGGGATAGACAATCAGTCTTCATGTTTTGAATGCGGCGGCCTGCGTTGAGTAGGGTTATGTGATCTTGCAACTCTTAACTTGAACTGTTAAGCTGGCATTGATCGTCAGAAAAGAGTAGTTCAGTTAGGTCATATTCGATCATGGGATAATTGCTCATCTTTACAAATTATTATCCCGGATGATTTATTGCCAGTGAATTTCCGGGTCCTGAAATTGAGCAAAGAATATCGACACTGTGATCTATCATACATGTCATAATAGGCAACTAAGGCGGTTGAAGAGGTGGTGGTTGGCTGTTCTATCCCGTTGTGACCAACTGCTATTGTCAGTTATTCACTGCACTGTGGGAGAAAATGGGCTAGGCCAGTTATTAGATAATACCTTACAAAACATCTAAATAAAAAAACATCGTTTTGTTTGTTAGTAAAAGTTAGAGAAATATTTACAAATTGTCACAGCTCCCCCATACCACCCTCGCATCCCCCAAATCTTTTATTTGTGCATGAAAGTGATATATTTCTTTACGAAACACTCACCCACCAACTAAATTTATTTTTCAAGAACTGATTGCCTTCTATATTTTATGTTTAGCATTGATTTATCCTGAATTATGCTGGTTATCATATTGTTTGTTTTTAAAGTATAAATATCTAGTAAATATTTCATGCACACTTGGTTTATCTTGAAGCAGAACACAGTATAATATTAACTTGTTAGCTATAAAAAGTAGGATTATTCTTTATAAAATTTAAAAAAAAACATGTTTATTCGTTAGGGCTCGTTCACAGACTCCCGTTGGATCTCCTTTGTAGCAACACAATTTTTCTACTAGAGTTACAGTGGGATGTGGTTCAGAGAACGGAGATGCGTGTTATCTCCGCCAATTGCTGACACATCTGACTTCGACGGGCAGTATGATTATTTAGTGATTATTAATATAATCTTTATTTACTTCTCCATATTGTGAATACCTTTGTACGTACATAAATATATAAATGCATACACAAACATCCATACATACACACACAAACATGTGTTTGCTCTCACCCTTCTCTTCAATCTTACTTAATTGATCTACCAGAACACTCATGACTTACACATTTAACAAGGCAACTAATGATTTAATTGTTAACACTTCAACAGATGACCCTAGGTGCTCGAGCGAACCTAATGGTATGAACCCGGACCCCAACAACTGCGCCCAGTTCTTGGCTTGCGTTAACATGACAGTAGTGGCCACGATGGACTGTCCTACCAACACTCTTTTCTCTACCAGGAACAACACCTGTGAGCTCAGCTTTGTAGTGGCATCGGAATGCCGAGAGAGAAGCATCCCTGCACATGTTGTAGTCAGTAAGTTAAAACTTAAAACCATTGATGTTAAACATGAATTTATATTGATATTAGTTTGTTCAAAATGTACACATTCGAGGAATCGTTATATATTAACACACAAAACCACCAATATAAAAAACGAGTTACATTTATGTTCATGTTGTCAAGAGCACACGCAGGGAAAGACTGATTGAAAAAAATAACACTTGAGACCACTAATGACAATCACGAAGTTGGATTTACTGTAATTTTTTTATCGAGAATGCACAAGGTGATGAACTAGTGGTATCAACCATAACCATCTGAAATATATAGAAAACCTCTGTATATAATTAATTAGGATTTCATTCGCCACGTTTGTGATTATTGTCGTGCATTGCGTTGGTAACCTTTTTATATACTTGGAGTCGCATGCCCAAAAATAGCCAAGGAAACTCTAAGTATATAAATAGTGACCAAAAGAATATCATGACAATAATAAAAAACATAACGAATGAAGTCTTAATTAATTATGTACAGAGGTCTTATAATAACTCGATATTCACGATCAGCTTGCCAGATGACAAGGGACGAAAGCATTTGATGATATATACTGACAGATTAAAAACGCAGCACTATCCAGGAACATTGTGTGAAATGTACATATATATTGTATACAAGTATACATTTTCGGAATCATTATTCATTTTCCAATTTATCGATCCGGGTTATTAATTTGTGCATTTAATTTTTATGAAATTATATGCAATATTTACTTCCAAGGGGAGGAAACTAAAAATACAACTAATAAGAAAATAGATTTCATACTAACATCAGTATTTGGTATGTGCCAACCATGTCCTTGTTAATAAGATTGTCTGCGACTACGCATGGGACACACTAGTCTCTGCAGGAAATTCCTGTGGAATCGTCCTACTCTGGTGTAAGAACACATTCAAGCGTTTGAAGACTAACTGAAGAACCTTGTTTGCAGACCATGTGCCCTAGCTCGTCCCGCAGATGTTCTATAGGGGACATGTCTGGTGTTAGGGCAAGCCAATCGATGGTCACAATGTTCTGCTGCTGTAGATAGTGCTGCGTAATGTGTGTGCACGTGCTTTATCTTGCCGGAGAAGCTGCAAGTCTGGATGATTTGTGAACGTTGGTGCAACCAATGCATCCAGAACCTCATGTCAGTACGTCACATCATTAAGGAGTGTCCAATAAGTTCCAAATTCAATCAGGAGTTCGCCAGGGCAACTATATATCTATATAACTATAACCAGGGTAACTATGTATTTATATATCGACCACATCTGTAAAATAACAAGTACCAACGAAGCAGATAACATAACAGACCTATTGAATGAACTACTCTTTGCAGACTACCACGTTATAATAGCGACATCAGAAGAACAATTGCAAGAACATATGGACATACTCCACACAACATATCAAAAATTCAACATGAAGATTAATATTGAAAAGACCGAAATAATGGCAATAGCAAGGAAAGAAAAAAAAATCACTATCTCCACCGATGATAAACACATTAAACAGGTAAATGAGTTCACTTACTTAGGAAGCATTATATCGAGTGAAGGGAAAACCAGTAAAGAGATACAAAATAGATGCAACATAACATACCAGATCCTAGGACAGATGACACGTATTTTTTAGAAAAAAATGTAAACATAAACATTAAAGTTGCATTGTACAGGACTATTATTATTCCATCACTATGCTACCAGTGCCAAACCTGGACAATGACAGCACAAGATAAAAGAAAAATAGTGATAGCAGAAATGGCATGTCTACGAAGAATACTCGGAGTGTCATTAAGAGATAGAATTAGAAACGATAACATCAGACAGATAACCAAAACAATACCAGCATTAGAACCCACCAAGAGACAACAGATCAAGTGGTTTTCACACGCTTCAAGATTATCAACAGATAGCATTCCACAAATGGCCATGACACATAGACATAAAGGCTATAAAGCCAGAGGCAGACCATGTAAAAAATGGTGCACACAAATCAAAGAAGCCATAGGAACAAGCTTAAAAACAGCACACAAGAAGGCAATCTCCAGAGAACTATTCCACCCCTGACGCCGCAAGGCATACAAGGGCCACAGCGTATAGATAGATAGATAGATAGATAGATATATAGATAGATAGATAGATAGATAGGTAGATAGATACGAGTAGATAGATAGATATATAGATAGATAGGTAGATAGATAGATAGACAGCATTAACATCTCCACGGAAGAAGTAAAGGGGTAAGTGATGCCCAAATAGAAATGCTGCCACCACCAAATCGATAGAGCTGACGAGAACACCAATCTGCAAAGCGTTCTCCACACTGCCAGCAAATCCGCATACTTCCAACAGCAAAGGATATATTTTTTCTGCTATTGTCTATGAATAGGACAGCACTCTACTGCAGCCCTGTCCATCCATCTAACGATGTTGCTGTGTTGTTGTGCCCATTGCAGGTGCTGTAGATGATGTCTCTCTTCGACAGCATTGGCCCAACATAAAGTTATAGTGCACTAAGACCTATCTTTGTGAGTTGGTAGTTGTCGCATGACTGTCAAGTGAGAGACTTGCCAATGTCCACCAAGTGTTACTCGTGCTGGTTGGCTTTCCGGAAGGGAACGATTACCTAATTGACCGCACAATATGACGATCTTGCGCGGCTCTAGTCACCCATGGTTGGCCACTCGGAAGTCTATTCTGGGCAATGCCAGTATTCAGCAACATTCATAGATATGCACAGTAGTGTAGTGATGGCAATTCATCCTTCTGCAATGGGCCTAAATCTCATCCCTGCTACCACCATACCAATTACTTGTTGGCGGTTGTTTTCACATTGTTGTGGTATTTCAGGCACATGTAATAGACCTTTTGTCTAACCAGCATTTTTGTACCAAGTATATTTACATGGTGCCTACGCTATGTTATGAGTGGTGGCTGCACATGCAACTTTAACTGTTGTCATGTATTCTTTAAACATTATCGTAGTTTGCTTCAAGTATTTTCCATTCTTGTAGAAATATTTTCTATACATTATTACACACACGTGGAAAATCAATTCCCACACCCTCCATCATCTTCTCGGTATCAGTAATTATAATAGTGGTGAATTTTTAATATGTCAGTAGTTTTGTCTCTTGACAACTCAATATGTCCGGTCTGTCATCAAATGTGCATAAATGGTCAAAAAAATAATTTAACCTGTGCATGAGTGCGTGAGTTTGTTGCAAAGAGTTTGAATAATTACAAATCTACAGTGGAATAACTTTATAACACATTGGTCCGCACCGACAAAATATTTATGTAATAAGCAATTGTGCTAAATAAAATTATATACATTAAAGAATAAACTAATAGGGAATTCTAAATGTATTCTAAATAACATGTAATTTGTTGTTAATATGTAATATGTTAATATATTAATATTTTAAATGTAATGTGTTGTTAATATGTAATATGTTAATATATTAATATTTTAAATGTAATGTGTTGTTAATATGGTTACGTAAAATGCATCTCCTATGACGAGGTACGCTTCTTTCAACCGTGGACATTAGTCCATTTGGTAATATCAGATCTTTACAACCATAAAAAAGTGAAGGTCGCGGTTCTGGTAATCCAGTCACTACTTAGGATCGTGTATGGATAACGATGGAAATACTTAAAAAGAAATAAGGACTAGACTTGAAATAGTCTCGTCTGCTACAATGTCTAACCTTAATTAGATGACATACCATATTCATTCATTCATTTTCCTTTTGCGCTGAAGTTAGCGCATAGGGCAGAGGTCAGATCTCTCCAATTCTGTCTGTTCAAAGCTATTCTTGAATAGTATGAATATTGATTGTGGAAGAATACCAAATACCATATGGAAGAATAGAATAAGTACAGCAGTGAAGATAAACCTACATAATCCCCCCCCTTTTTTTTTCTACCTATTCTCTTGTACGGATGTGAGAGTTAGACAATTACAGCGGAAATGGAGAGGAGAATACATGCTTTTAAAAACAAATGTTTCAGACGAATACTGTAAACCCATTATTCAGAACATAAAACCAACACATCCATGAGAAGCAAAATAAATGATCTTGCAGGCCTACAAGGACATATCTTTGCAATGGTGAAGAGTCGCAAACGTGTGTAGTTTAGCCACAAGATGAGCCACGATTCCTTTTCCAAAACCATCTTGCAGGGAACAGTTGAGGGTGGTAGAAGAAGAGGAGATCAGAGGAAAATATGGATGGATACTATTAAAGACTGGATAGGATTAAGATTCTCCACACTTAAATGTGACTACGAGTAGCATGACCATGGAGATAATGGCGGTGACCAGTGCATTTGAGTGGGTATGCACACAGAAGGTAACACGAGTCTGTATCTTGAGTGACTCTATGAGCATGATTAGAAAGATACAAGTGAGTCTTGTTCGCGAACAGTGGATTGAGGCTTTGAGAAAGGCGAGTTTGACAGTAGATACATTTATTTTCGTGCCGGGACATGTGGGTGTTCGAGGCAATGAAATAGCAAATTAACTGGCGTCATGCGCGATTGTGGCACAGGGTGATGAGGCAATGGATCGAACTGACGTTTTGAACTCCATAAGAGATATAACACGCGAGAGTGCGACTAGTATGGATGATGATTCCTTTTCAATGTCTAGGATTAAAGATCAGGGTTTGAAATGTTAAAAGTGAACATTTTGGAGGGCGCATGTTACGCAATATAAAGGGTGGTTCCACTGTATTGATTTCAAACTGAAGTCAATTATCAGTTTTAAAAATTTAGTGAATAAATTGTAATGTTTATTATGTTTTATAACATCTGCTTTATCTTTACGCATACAGCTACTGCCAGCCCTATCGTGGACAAACCTTGTGAAGGAACATCAAACGGAGATGTTGCAGACCCTAACAACTGTTACCGCTTCTACAAATGCAACTATGGGAGAGTTGTTGCCAGGATCACATGTCCGGCAAACAGCGCGTTCAATGAAGAGCGCAAAAAGTGCGACTGGCGTGCAAATGTTGATTGCGGATCCAGGCCAACTTAATGAGCAAGATAATGCTTCACATTATTTATGTTTAGAAATGATCGCTATAATGAAATATGTTAATATATTTTGTTGAAAAATTTGGAAAAAAATTAGCTGTTTTAAATAGAAGCATTTATGAATATTATTCACTTATGCAAACACTGTATAATCTCATTCATTCTATGACATATTATGCTCATAAGCTCGTCATAATTGGTGTGCAAGTAGTAGTGAAACTAGGCAAGGGAAATCGGAGCAGCCGCTCCGGTTGTGAATACTAACATCACTCACCAGGGACGTCACAACCAAAGTAAATTTAGGTTATTTCGTGACGGAGCTGGAACTTTTGTCTGGATAATCATAATGCCTAATTTTAATGTTGTTTGAAAAAGGCATAATGACAGCATATGCAAGTAGCCATGCATTTTAAAGATATAAATGCAGACACTGAGATATTATATAAGCGATGTATCAAAGATGTCAAAGCTCAGTAAGAACAACAGATGGAATGACTGAATCTTTCGAAAAAAGATCTGGAGTAAGACAGAGCTGCATCCTTTCACCTCTGCTTTTTCGTCCATATACATGGACAGAATAATAAAAGAAGCTCACATCAACAAAGAGAAAAATATTGCAAATAAAACTAATGAGGAACTTAATCATTAAATCAACAAACTAAACTATTATTTGCTCACAATCAAAGTTTAATATACAAAGATGAAGAAAATTTGCTGAGCCACATCAATGCATTGCTATTAGCATGTAAGAAGTAGAACATGAAAATTAACATTAAAAAAACAACAACAGAAGTTATGAAAATCAGCACATCTGAAACACTAGTGGATATAACACTAGATAACACCAAAGTTAAACAATCCAATATATTTAAATATCTAGCAGAATTTTTTCCGAAAATGAAAGACTAGACAGAGAAATAGAAACAAGGTGCCAGAAATCAAACACAGTTACCCACCAATTTTCACCATTACTTCTTCACCCAAAAATGAAGATGGAAATCAAAAGAAAGATAATATCTACAATTTATATACCAACACTCCGGTACCAATGTCAAACATGGTCCTTAATATCCTAGAAGAAGAAGAAGAAAATCGTTACATGTGAAATTAAATGTCTTAGAAAAGCTGCAATGGTTACTAAACTAGATACAATAAGAAATAAATAAATTAGGAAACGAGTTGGTTTAATATCATGTATTGAGCACATAAAAAAACAGCAAGTAAAATGGTTCGGTCATCTTATGAGAATGAACCCAAACCACATACCAATAAGAGCATAGAAATAACGAATACCGGATATAAGACCAAAGGTAGACCAAGAAAACGGTTGGTAGAAAAATCAAGATAGCCTTGAACAAACGTGGACTAAATGCAACTACGGCGACACATCTGACCTTGGAACGACACCTCAAGCTCCAATCCCTACGCTTAACGGCAAGTGTGAATACGATCAACCATCAATCACCTGTGGACAGACAATACACTGAGATGCTCTGAGACCATCGTCAACTAAATCGTTCCCTGCCTCAAGTACCATCTCCTATACATTGTTAACCTATCTTTAATCTCAAGAAACCACAATATCAGAGAAAACCCAACATGCACGCAGGAAAGTGCTACGGTAACACTAATCAAATAAGTAATATGAACAGGAATAAGTAACATACCGTTTTACTAATAATAAAAATGAATGCGATAATATCTAATATATGAATGATAATAAATAAATAAAATTATACAAACAAATCGACGTTTCGGCAACAATGACTTTGTCACGAACAAATAAATAAAAGGGACAATCGAATTAAGGAGTAAGTATGACACATCTATACAATTTTTGTGTACGCTTCAAGAAATTCTACCTGCACGAATGGTATTTTGGAGCCTATTTTAAATAAGCTATTTTGAGCTATTCTATCAACAAAATCTATCTGTATACTTTAGATAAGATTATTTCTCAGTGCTTCATTGTATGTGTTCATGTAATGTACTTTCTAAAATATTTGCCAATAAAAAACATTGTATACAAGCAAAATGTTGTTAAACATTTCCAATTAGAACACATCCGACTTTTTGGATATGAAAAATGTGATTGTTTTATTGAAATATAAAGTTTGTAGAATATCATGTTTAGGACGTAACGATTAACCCAACATTCTTAGCTGTCGTAATATTATAGAAAATATTTAGGATCAATAGCTTGTCATTGTGTATTACATGGCTCGGATGCACAGCTGTCTGCAGGGAAAATTTCACCTGACATCTTGGCCCTCAAACCACAATTACACCTGATGTCTTGACCGACTGAGACACAATTTCCCCTGATATCTTGACCGTCCAAGACACAATTTTACCTGAGGGCCTAATATCTGAGACACAATTTCACCTGACATCTTGGCTGTCTAAGACACAATTTTTACCTGATATATTGACCGTTTGAAACACAATTTCACCGGACATATTGGCCGTCCAAGACACCATTTTACCTGATGCCTTGATCGTCATAAACCCCACCGAAGACAGACGGATGTGTCGGGCCATTATCGCACATAAACGGCGACACAATGCATTTCCGTTCTCTGGACTTCATCCTGCTGGAAATCTAGTAGGACCATGGTTCTGCTAGAAGAGAGATCCAGCAGGAGTTTGAGAATGAACGCTGAAGACAAAGTAGAAGATCGTCTAAGACACAATGTCACCTGATATCTTGACCGTCTAAGGCACAATTTTACCTGAGGTCCTAATATCTGAGACACAATTTCCCCGGTCATCTTGTTCGTCATAAACACGCATCGCCACACATTAATATTTTTTATAAAACCAGTTTTATTGAACCTTTTCATCGTTTAAATTGAGTCTTTGTACGTTTGTGTGGATGATGATGCTTCTTCTGTCCTTTCTTGTATAGTATAACCACACATATCTTTAAGGAGCATGGCCATAAAAATACTGAATTATAGATAACCACTCCGCTAATCCTGTCATACCAACCTTGAGTATCAATAATACAGCCATTATGAAACAAAAAATCTAGGACGAGAATAAAGTCCGTGTAGTTTTACAGAAATACAAATAGTCTTGTATTGTAATGATAAATACAGTTTTATTTTAAATCTGTAGGAAACTCCCCGAAAGACAATATTTGAAGATATATATTGATATTAACAGTAACAATTACAGTACCTGCAAGTTGTGTGACACAAGTATTAGCATAGGCGACATTTTGTTCGAGTTTTTACTGTATAGAACACCTTCATTATGGGGGATGCTTTATGTTTCAATCGAAATGTCAATAGTGTCTTTTGGACTATGTACATGTTACAGATGGAATGTTTGGTAGAGACAATGTTTTTTTCACATGGAAAGTGCAGGCAGTAGCAAGCATATAGTGCCGTGTTGACACAGCAAACAAGTCAGCCTACGTCATCGAGATACCCGGATTTATTATAACGGATTTATGAATAAAGTAGAAGAAATACACCAAGTTCCTTGCAAACAATCAGGACTTTGAAAACTAGACTTAGTTCGGAGCTACCCACCCTCTTCTTAGTAAGTCCGTACATGATATTGAGTACTAGGAAGCTAGAAAAAAAATGCTGGTAAAATCCCTCCCTCCTTTACTTATTTCTCCAAAAAATCCAATAAACAAGTAAATTAACTGTTTAAAAGAATTGTTATGATTAAGTTTGCTCGTCCGTCTTCAATCCCCAGGAATTACTAGCAACTTGCTTTCAAGTACTGTTGTTTGCAGTGAGGTGCCTGCTCAGATCTTTTCTTTTCCAGTTGTTCTGTTCATACTTCCTGTTTGCAGTGAGGTGGCTGCTCAGAGCTTTTCTTATCCAGACAAGTTGTTCTGTTCATACTTCCTGTTTGCAGTGAGGTGGCTGCTCAGAGCTGCTCATGGCTCAAATAGGATGGCAACACAACGTATTTTCATTCTCTAGACTACATCCTGCTGGAAATCTAGCAGGACCATTATCCTGCTATAAGAGAGATCCAGCTGGAGTTTGATAAGGAACGCTGAATAAGAAAATGAAAACCCGTAACCCCTCAGGGTCATAGGGGATCCCATTGGATGCTTCAGTACACAGAAACGTCCAGTGATTTCCATCCTCAACGATGCGGATGAGTGAGGAAAAATCTTGTTCTGTCCAGTCCTTGATGTATGTCCATGTTTTTATTTTCCTCTTCTGCTTCTTCCACCATCTACGGTTTCCTGCAGTATTGTTTTGACAAGGATCATGTCGGCACGCATGTCCAAACTATGCTAGTTTTCGTTGTTTCTCTATTGAAAGCAATGATTCCTGTGGACCTGTATACATCTCTATTTTATTTCTTACGTACACAATTGTCTTATGCTCTCTATAGGGAATTCGCAGAATTTGTCTAACATTTGTATTCGAAGCCTTGTAGTCGTCTCTCCATATCCACAGTGAGTGTCAAGCTCGCACATCCATACAGCACAATAGAAAGCACTAGTGAGTTTAAAGTTTGATTTTTACGAATATTGCTTTTTTCAAATTAAGTTTAACTTGACATAGATGCTAAAGCCATATCCGGTATTATCCTTAATTTTATTTTGCATTTTCCATCGCTACATATGCTAGATCCGAGGTATTTCAAAGCATTCACCACCTTCCTTTCTATATTTATATTAAGTTTATATCCATTAATTATGATGTTAATCTTCTGTGTCTCTACTGTTAACCAAGATCTTTCTCTTTTGTGTTGATTTCCAAACCGTACTTGCTACTAACTTGTTCCAACTTTGCTGTTAACTCTTGTAATTCTTGTTCTGATCTAGCAATAAGATAAATATCATCAGCGAATAGGAAAATTGCAAATAAGGAAATAAGACGACATTCGATCGATGTAGGCGTAATTGTATTCCTGAAGATTTTTTTTTTATTATGTTCTCTAGGTATAAGTTGAAAAGTGCTGGAGACTGCATCCTTGCCGAACTCCAACATTTGTTTTAAAGAACTCCAAATGTATTATTTGATAAGAACAAGAGCCCAATAGTCCGATAGTGATAGTCTGTTAGTCGTGGTCAAGTAAAACTGCAAAACCTGTGCTATACGTAAGCACTGCCATGTCATAAGACAGCACTACTTGCATTTTTATAAGGTGATTCAACAATGTCCATGATTGTGGCATCAAAATTAAATTGTTTCATTATGTGTCATAGACAATCATACCAAACACGGGCAAATGCCTATGTAAAATCAATGAAATTGTGGTTGGTGCTTAATATAATAATAATAATAATAATAATAATAATAATAATAATAATAATAATAATAATAATAATAATAATAATAATTAGGTGCCATGCCGGCTTGTGTAGGCTATCATGGCTCTCCACAGCCATGTCTCAAGTATTATGTATCAAGATCGTTGTTGTGTCCCTGCCGTGCCAGGTTACCAAACTGTCTAATAATTTCTCACGTTGTCTCCCACTGTATCTGTTGCCTTCAATCTTGCCTGTTTTGACTATGCTTTCCAAACATCCCTGTCTCATGTAGTGGCAAAAAAATGAAGACTGCCGTTTTCTTATATTATTGATTAAGGTTCGTTTCGCATTTGGTAATAATAATAACAAACCCAAACCCGTTAGGGTCGGAGTGGTGTCACAATGAGAGCTTTGGTGCAGAAAGATCTCTCCTGGTGCTGAATTTTTCAATGAAAATTCTGATTTTATATATTTGTTCAACAGTTCCTCAATTTGCTCTAAAACCAGATTGTTCTTTTGCAATTACTTTGGACTTATGCGTTATTTTGTTCAGGAGTATTTTGAGCACCACTGTATTCGGATGTACTTATAAGGCTATTGATTATGTATATCTTACACACTTTCAAGTTTTCTTTCTTGGGAATGGGTATTATTAGTGACTATCCAACGGCAAGTCAATAGCTTAAATTGGCTAATCTAGGAAACAGCGAATTGATGTTTTGCTAATCACTAAAATGGATGTAAGATTTACACCCATGATAGCACAAATACGAAAATATACTTTTCGACCGAAAGGCCTTATGAATAATACATGCACAACATAACAACGAATGAGTAAGAACGGCACTGTCCAAGTTCACAGGACAGATGTAAATATCATATAAACTCTGTATCAGCGCATGCCTCCCACTGAAGAACCGAGAATAAGAACATATAAAAAGATTAATATAAATTTAGTGCAAATACATCATTAAGTAATGGGATCTGCTTAAGGGAGACGCCCATGAACAAGCAGTCACTGAATGCTACTTCATGACTTCAGTAATTGTTAACCCCGTGGAATGTTGACACAGTCGGATCACACACATGACATACAATCTATGTTCTTGTGTAACCGAAAGTAAAATAGATTTTACACATTAAATAAACATTCTATGCAAATTTCACCTGTCACAAGCTGTCAAATTAATTCACGGACACATTTTTTTCTGAACATTCATTGGTAGATTCTGTACAATCTGTAATACAATCCTGCCACGGTGCATTGTTTGGTTTAGCAACATTTGGCTCACGGGCTGTATGTTGTCTGTTAAGTAGTTAACCGCAGTGCTTGTTGACAATTAAGAAGCACATTTTATAATTATTCACAGGCAACACATCCAATGATTAAGTACTGAAAAAAAGTGCAAGATGGTAAATATCTTGGGAGCATTTTACAGAAGACGGAAGAATGGACAGAGAGATCGAGACAAAAAGTCAAAAAGTCAACTCGTAAATTATGAACTTAACGGCAATCGTGAAGCACACATCTATCCCAATGGAAATCAAATGGCAAATCATACATTCAATACGATCATTGTGTTATTGATGTCAGACGTGAACAGGGGTGCT
>CM067299.1:29960179-30027949 GCA_034231615.1 Meghimatium bilineatum | reverse complement strand
CCTTCTAAGTCCACGGTAACGCTCAATTCTAACCAACGCCACATTTCTGTTCAGTTTATTTGTTCTAAACTTGGAAAAGAAATCATCTTCCACAACAATTCATTTTGCTCGTGTTGTTTCTTGTAAGGAGTTCAAAATGTCAACAAAATACATTGT
Source organism: Meghimatium bilineatum (assembly GCA_034231615.1). Classification (NCBI taxonomy): domain Eukaryota; kingdom Metazoa; phylum Mollusca; class Gastropoda; order Stylommatophora; family Philomycidae; genus Meghimatium; species Meghimatium bilineatum. The sequence continues at coordinate 30,027,793 of CM067299.1, read as the reverse complement.
TCTACCTATCGACACAGTAGCAACAATATTGATTGCGCATGTTGTTGCGTCTGTGGGTCTCACTAATGGCTCACTAGGCAAACCAACCATGCAACAGAAATCCTTAGTAGATGACATGCCTTTATATTGAGGTTATCTTCATATAGAAGCTTCATGGCACGTATCTATACAATACCGTAGTTGTAACCTTCGATAACAGTTACCATGTTGTTCCGACATGCCGACGTTGTGCTTGAACTAGTTGCGGGCACGGCGTGGTTGGGCGGAACAACAAAGAAAACTGTCGAAAGGGCCAGTGTTGTGCCCTGATGTCAACGTCTGTTTCGGCGGCATTGGACTCAAACCACCATCTAGTCGAATGGCTGCTGGAACAGAGGGCGGAGCACTTATGGGAATGTCCCACGTACTGTGATTCTAGTTTTCTAATCACAAATCAAGAACAGAAGCAACGATATGTATCCGATCTGCTCTTTCGTTGTCGTGATTACCCACATGGCCATGCACGAAAATGAATGAGATACATTTCAATTTTGACACCTCAAAACACCTTTAAGCCACTGTTCTCGAATGCAACAAAAGTGTATTTTATAATCATGCTCATCGAATCACTAAGGTTACAAGCATACACTCTGCCATCTGTATACTCATCCAGCTTTATGTCTTGGTCATTGCTATAAACTCTATACTCACGCTGCTTGAAGTCACAGCAAGTGATCCACTCTTCTCTTGGATGGTTTTTTCTTACAGACTGGGCTGACAAGGCACAATCACTCTTCACAAGTCTAATAAACGACCCATCTGTTTATATAATCATGTCCCCTTCCCTCATTCTTACTGATCAATGTCTTCATCTCAGACTCTACCAAAATATCGCACCGAAATTTGCATTTTTTTCTATTTAGTTTTAACTCGAAAGAAGATCTCTGGTCTGGGAACACGTAACCAATCCGCACCAGGTGTAACATCTTCAAACATACACGCACTTTATATGACGTCGCCAGAACGTGCCATCCATGACATTCTTCTCTTTTAGTATACCATATTTCCCTTTCTGAATGCAGGTGATGCTCTTTGTCCGCTGTAATTTGTTGGTACGCTCGAAATCTGCAAACTGTATAGAAACAAATGACCAAGGAACAGTTTCAAACATTTCTTTATGTTAACTAGTCTACTTATATCTTTTCATCCACGTGTCATGTGTTCGTCTTATTTGAGTGTTTCTAGACGTCCACAATTATGAGTATGAAATTATTAGCAGATAGTGTACCAGGGAGAAAGCGGAGGATTCGATAAAATAGCATTGTTTGATGTTAGGTGGTATAACAGACATCCCTTCCTTTAACATTTAACTCATGGGTGAATAAATACAGTATAGTGCTTTTGTGTGGTCATTTTAATTGGCAGGCATTTAGCACCTACATTGATAGTGCAGGTAGCTATAGTTCGGATGGGTCGTTGTTATGACTGACAAATAACTAGGCGATTAGCTGTCTAGATAATTAGTAGCCATCTCTTTAAAGTCCAGGCGGGGACGGTCGGATTAGCGTAAATATTTACCTAGCTTTTCATAAAGCACGAAGTAGACTTTATCTGCTGACATTTCCATTGACCAATGGGAGTCCCGAAAATAATCGACCATAGAAAGAGACTGTTTAAGTTTGTACAGGATAGGGACGGAGGAAATTGGCTCACACCTACTTAAGTCATTGTTACATCTAGGTGTTAGTCGATTGAAAGTACCTTAGAAATGACCCAGTGGCGTTTATTCTTATTTACTTTAATTTACTCTTATGTCGCCATCACAATGTAGATACCACTTTATTGCAGGTTCTTAGACTACATGAAAATCAATATTTTATTGTAGTTAATATTAAGAGTTGGTGAAAGATGAATGTCAGAAGTGTGAAAATCTGGAAATGAAAATATTGTAAATCTAATTGTATAAAGTATGAGGTCTGGAATTTAATTCGGTCACATGCATTAGATTAGGAACGATTATAAATTGGGGAACATATTCAGTTCAAATGGATAGGAGATTCGGCTTCGGCTGGTCGATAGTCAGGAAGTTAGTCAGAAGGATTCGGTCTGGAGCTGTCCAGTGAGACAGATGGTAGAAGAGCTGCCGAATTACTACGAAAAAATACATAGATTTAAAACATAGTGAATACGTCTGAAATTATAAGTGTAAGAATTAGTCTAGAAATTTTAAATACAATTAGGATTCTAAGTGTGAGGGTTAGTTAATAGTGTTTTTGGGTAGTGAATCCACGGTAGGAGATACGGCGAAACGAAAGTCGAATAGCATACATGTGAGAAGGAAACTCCATTTCTACTGAGAGCAAAACCTGTGGGTTGCTAGTGCGAAAGATTATCAATCTCCATCACAAGCAGCAAAGATAGAGATTGGAAGGGTTCTCTAAAATACTATACGATCAACCAACAGTTTGCAGTAGCAAAACAACTAAGACAAGTTGTAAAAAGGACGGCCAGAGAGAAAGTAGATTAGTTCGCGATAGTGAACCGTAAAATACAGACAGTTAACTCTTTAGCAGTAGATGCAACTATTTGATTTCTTGTTGATGTACATAATTACCGCCTTGAATGTTGTGCACTAGCTATTGTATCACAAAAATAAAAAGAGGTGTTCTCGTTGAAGACGCTGAAATAAAATTTACAATAGTTGGCAGTGATTACATTGTATCAATCTACACATTTGATACGCCACCTCCCTGTCACAATAGCACTAGACTACCAACATTGCCACCTCGTATTTCGTGAGACGTGTATGTGCAATGAAACTCTATAGAACCACCACACACTGGCATAAGTGGACATCACTGAGATAGGTCAAACGGTACATTCGCCTGCCGTACAACCCACAAGCTGTTGCCAGAAATCATTGCTATGCCTTCATTGATGTTCTTCCATCACAAGTGACGGTGATCATTTGTTACATCTATTTTTGAAATTAAGTTAGAGGTGTGTCCCTAACAATGCGTTCGTAAATGGTTAATAAGCCATATTCTGGTCGCAAATATTCTTGGACAGATCGGGAATGGAATGACAACTCTAGATGGATTTTGGTCTACCCGTGACTTTTTTTGTAAGAAGAAAACTTTCTGTTAAAAAATGGCGTCATCCGATTTTTTTCCATTAAGCTTATTGGCTGGCTATGAAAATATCACCCAAACAAACCGAATTAATCTAATCAGCGAACAGTTATGACGAAATCATGAGTTAGTCAGCAGGTCATATTTATTCCAGTCGCTCATTGAGAATGGAAAAGCTAGGCAATCATATGGACTGTAGTCGTGATAACAATTTACGATATTCATTGTCATAAATTACCGTCTCTGCATCGGACTTCCAACATCCCCTGTCTCTTGCTCTGGTAGTGAATTCTACTAGACTGTAACCTGTTCCATTTGTGGTATTTTCTCTCACACTTGCAATCTCTGCCTACCTCTTGCTCGCCTCCCATTGTCACCACTCTCAAGTAAAGTCGTCAACAAGCTCTTTTTTACTTTTAAAAGTTTTTGTTACATATGCAGTGTTAGAACACCTTTGTTTTCTTCACTTTCTGTGAATTTCTCCATTTTTCTATATATCCACATCTCAAAAGCATCACTTCTGTAATGTCTTGTGGGGTATAATGAAAAACTATGAAGAAACGTCCAATTTCACATAGGAAACAGTAGCTTCTTAGCTCGCAAGTCCTGGGATCAAAACAAACGAAGGTCACAGGTTTAAAAAAAACGTCACAAATACAGTGATATATATCATTAATGACATATAATCGGGAGTTCTATAGAACTGCCTATTTCGGGAGAAATGATCAAGTGTTTCAGGGGACACGATCATCCTCCGACCTTTTATTAACCACATTCATATTAAAATAAGCACAGCAGATGAAATTTGAATTCCAGAACAGTTGTAGAAACTAAAAATCTGGGGAACTATTCAGAAATAAATAATGATGGTAGAAGAATCACATTTAAGGAGTAGGCCTATATGAGATGGCTAAAGGCGGGGAGAAGTATATGTCAATTAATTATACGATGATTAATCTGGTTGGAGCACACATGATAGAGGATATGAATATTAATTGTGTGGGGAAGATTATGAACGTTGAAGGCATTCTGGACAATTGAAGATATAGTACGAGAGTACTTCTAACATCTTAAGTGTGATGAATATTAAAAAAAATATTGCATTGTCTTGTAACATGTCAATATTTGTTGGTAAGGATGTCAAGAGTGGCCTGCACGTACCATTCTGATGCAGACGAGACATGTGACATGTCTTGTCTTTATAATGACATTATAATGACATTTTAAAGATCGCTTCTCCACTATTGATATATATATATATATATATATATATATATATATATATATATATATATATATATATATATATATATATATATATATATATATATATATATATATATATATATATATATATATATATATATAAATATATATATATATATATATCCACCAAAAAGGAAGCAGAATTCTGTTATCAGATTTTTATAGCACTGGTCAACACATTTTTACAACAGTTATATTACTGAAATGATAGTAGTCATTTCCTATCAATTTTTAAGTACTGAACGCGAGTATGACAGTCAAATTTCAAAATTGGCTTTAGTTTTTTGTAATCTTCAAAATGAATGTTTACATCACGAAGTACATGTCAATAGTAATAATGCCAGGTTTAATACCTGTAAATAATCAAGTCATAGACTACCTGTTAGATTTCTTCGCCTGTCTCTTGTACAGCTGTTAGGAGCATTTCTGAGGAGTGCCCAGCAATAGTCGTCCGCTATTATATACGCCATTCAGCAATTTTGTTATTATTTACACTCCAAAAACACATAAGCTACTAATTCCTCAAATGTGATATTGTCTGGTACTGGGGATTTGCCATATTTCATGTATTTTAGGGTCACCCTTAATTCTGCTGTGAATATTTATGAACACTTGCTGTTATTTTGTATTTTATCTCGGGCCTATTGTCATCATAAAGTTCTTTTTTATATTCTGACCATCTCTGTACTATATGGTGGATACATACGATAACTTAAAAAACATACTGAAAAAGTATACATCCTTGTCTAACTCATTGTACATTTTGTTGAAAACCTTACTTGAGGGTAAACTCGTGGAGAGGCGAGCAAGAAATAGGCAGAGATACAAGTAAGAGAGTAACATCACGAGATGGACAGGTTACAGTCTAGCAGTGTGCATCACAAAGACAAAAGACGGGATGTTGGAGGTCTGTTGGAGACAAACTTCGTTTTGGAGACGGCACTTAATTATGACAATATTTTACTTTATGTTATGAATGCTGCATTTCTTTTCCGAATGTTACAAGTTTAGTAACCGATACTTTTACTTTTTATGCAATGTGTTCCTATCATACGGTTATAGCTATTATTTTATATCATAAGGTTATAGTTATTATATTCTATCATATAATTATAGTTAATATATATAATCAATCGATTATAGTTATTATAATATATCATATGATTATAGTTATTATATTCTATCATATGATTATATTTATTAGATTCTATCATATGATTATAGTTATTAGTATTATATCATATGATTATAGTTATTAGTATTATATCATATGATTATTGTTGTTATATTCTATTATATGATTATAGTTATTATATTCACCTAGTAAATCCTATTTTATCACATGATTATCCTGAAGTTTTTCCTGCTGTATTATATGCTTGAAAATGCTGCTGTTTTCAAATATAAAATGGATGGTACGTCACGTTTCAGTTTACTCGTGATGACCAATTTATGCCATCTGAATTGAACGTCTTGCCGATGTATATTTTTTTTTTAAATTCTTCATTTCATCGCCTCTCTCTGTCTCTCTCTCCCTCTCTTTATTTTTTACATTTTCTCCAATGTTTACACATACTATTAGCATTTTCGTTTATTCTTCCACCTACCCCTGAAATCTACATTAAGCTAGGTCTAATGCATACAAAATAGCTTTGGATAGAGTAATCATTCGTTGACGAATGAGAATTCGCATCTACGTCTTGTCTTATTTAAATTAAAATCGAGCAAGTTTGAGAAATTAAGTTTGTTGTATCAAGTTTCAGAAATCAGTCGAAGTTTGAGAAATCAAGTTTAAGGTATCAAGTTTCAGAAATCAGTCGAAGTTTGAGAAATTATGTTTGTTCTATCAAGTTTCAGAAATCAGTCGAAGTTTGAGAAATCAAGTTTAAGGTATCAAGTTTCAGAAATCAGTCGAAGTTTGAGAAATTATGTTTGTTCTATCAAGTTTCAGAAATCAGTCGAAGTTTGAGAAATTATGTTTGTTCTATCAAGTTTCAGAAATCAGTCGAAGTTTGAGAAATCAAGTTTAAGGTATCAAGTTTCAGAAATCAGTCGAAGTTTGAGAAATTATGTTTGTTCTATCAAGTTTCAGAAATCAGTCGAAGTTTGAGAAATTATGTTTGTTCTATCAAGTTTCAGAAATCAGTCGAAGTTTGAGAAATTAAGTTTGAGGAATCAAATTTGAGAAAAAAGTCGAAGTTAAAAGAACTCTTTGAGAGATTAGTAAGTTTAAATTAATAAGTCTGTCCAAGATTAAGAAATAAAGTTCGAAAAATCAGTTCAGATTTGATGTCAGTCCAAGTTAAAAAAAAACCAAGGTAGAAATATATGTTCAAGTTTTGATAAGCCAGTCCATGTTTAAAACAATTAAGTTTGAGAAAGAAGTCACGAATTGTAAATTAAATTTGAGAAATCAGTTCAATTTTTATAAATCAGTCTAAGTTTGAGAAATCAGTTCAAGTTTGAGAAATCAAGTTCGAGAAATCAGTCCACGGGCGTTGATACCCTTAGAAGAAACGTATTCTAGAAATGCATAATAAAAATAATGTATGTAGAGAAAGACTTACCAGAGGCGAGCGATGACAAAATAGCGAACACAGCAGTAACTGTAATAACCACATTGACATGTAAATGTTGTGGGTCGAATGTCATTTCCGTCTCTTCAGCGGATGTGGAACATTGTAGAGCTTTCGGTATCTTTTCATTACATTCTCCTTATTTATTTCTCATGACATTCTGAAATGATGACACAGAATATAAGGAATTCTGAAATAGTGGTACTCAGCATAAAGAAATTCTAAATAATGGAATGCAATTCGATGAAGTATTGAATGGTGATATGAGCTGAAACATTTGGAAATGATGATATGCATCGCCGGCTCTATGACTATCTCTTCAGGTGACTGTTCTGGGGCAAACATTTGTGTTTCATTAATAATACATGAAACATAAAGTCCGCCACTATTGTAGGAATCTGCATTGGAAGGCTCAATACGCAGGCTCAGCGCAATCTTCATCGAATGTGTGTAAGTAGAACATCATGACACATCAATTCTACGACGATGTCTATTCAAGATTTGATTTGTAATATCTACGCCTTCCATATTTGACTATTCTTTGTAGGGTCATTTTTGACTAGCAATTATGTCGTCTTTCCTGTCCACAACTATGCAAGTTGTGGGCATTTTACACATATTTCCCCATACATTAACATTTTAAAGAAAGGGAATACTATACTACTACTATTACTGATTGATTGAATGATTGATTGAGAACCCCAGGAATTGCGAACGATTAACTCTTACTTTCTGTGTGTAGTGGAATGGTTTTTCTGAGCTTTCTTTCATACCTAGGAGACTTCAGCTTTTGGCTTAGTGCAATGCCTATTGAAAAAGCCTTCTACTCAGAGAGGGTCTATAATTGTATAGATGACATGCTACAGAACTTCCATAAGAGAGCCTCAATATAACGGCGTGTCATCTACTAGAGTTTTCTGTTGCATGTGTGGTCTGTCTAGTGGACCATTGGTGAGACCCACAGAAGCAACCGCATGCGGCGTGTTACTAGTACTATTTCTACTATTATTGCTGCTGCTATTACGACATTTTCTAATACAACTACTAAAATTACACATATTACTCTCTCTCTCTCTCTTCTTCTATAAATATATATTAATGTGGCGTAACGAATAAATAATATAATCATTATCACAATTGGTAACTGAGCGTATTGAGCTGAAACTATTCCTCAAATTTATCAGTCTCCATATATAGGTATATATACTTCCTGCCAAAATGGCGTAGAATAACAGCTGTTTTTTTCTTCTTGTCGATAAGCCAAGTATCAGAGAGTATTTGGACGACACCTAGTAAAATGCTTCCAATAATAATTCTACATTGCAGTATTGGCACAAATTAGTAATATTTTTAATTGTTTTAGAAACAATTGTATCATTGAAACGTGGAATGTGCGTATGCTGCGTGCGTGCTGCAAGCTCAAAGAGCTATCGCATAAACTCGGTAGATACTGTTGGAATGCCCTAGGTCAAGCTGAAATGAGATGGATTGGGATAGGCGCAAATGAAACGGATGACAGACATAAGATATGGTTTAGCGGGGATGATAATATACGTCAGCATGGAGTTGGTTTTATAGTTCATAAGAGCAGAGTAAACTCAGTCATTAGCTGCACCCCCTATAAGTAGTAGGATTATTGCATTACGACTTGCTGCTGAACCCAAGTATATTTTCATCATACAGATATATGCCCACATTACCGATTACGAGGAAGAAGCAATTGATAATTTTTATGCACAGCTAGAGGATGCATTAAATAAAATTTATAAAAGGATAATCTTACAATACAGAGTGATTCTCAAGTAGAATTACCATTGTAACAAATACTCTCGTCCGAAAATTGATTTAGAAAAGCTAAAAACCCCATAAATTTCTGATATATTTAAGGTAAGTGTGTGTGGGCATTTGAGGAGGATGTCAACATATTAACATACAGCATAAATGTTCTTGAGGAGGATGTCAACATATTAACATACAGCATAAATGTTCTTGAGGAGGATGTCAACATATTAACATACATCATCAATCTTCTTGAGGAGGATGTCAACATATTAACATACATCATCAATCTTCTTGAGGAGGATGTCAACATATTAACATACAGCATAAATGTTCTTGAGGAGGATGTCAACATATTAACAGACATCATCAATCTTCAAGAAGAGGATGTCAACATATTAACAGACATCATCAATCTTCTTGAGGAGGATGTCAACATATTAACAGACATCATCAATCTTCTTGAGGAGGATGTCAACATATTAACAGACATCATCAATCTTCTTGAGGAGGATGTCAACATATTAACAGACATCATCAATAGAGCACTTCTAGAAACAGCAACAACAATTCTTGGTTTAAAAAAAAAGATAGCATGAAATATTTGGTCAATCGACGACATATGAAGCTATGTGATGTCCGGAGAGAAGTCAAGAAGGTGAAGACACAAAGTCATGTCTCATCGTTGTAGTATAGCAATTTCAAATACGATATCTGACAGAAGATGAAACAAGACAAAGAGAACAGGATTTGTGAACAGTATGAATCCATGAATTACGGCATGCAGCAAGCAAATAACAAAACATCGTTTGCCATTAACACAGCCACACCGACAGAGGACAACTATAGTTGAAAATAACAACAGTGATGTCTACAAAAAAGAAGACATAATTAAAACGTGGACAGAATATTTCAGAGATTTCTATAAATGTGGAATTGCCCCAGACTCTTAGGTATTCAAATGTATTTTGTTTAATAACAACAGTGAGAATTGGGAAATTTTGATGGAAGAAATGTCAATGGCCATAGGATTATTGAAAGAAAATAAATTACCAGGGGTGGATAATATTTCATTGGATCTCCTAAATCATGCAGGAGAGGAAATGATCACTGTTATGACAGCCATCTGCCAGAAAAATGGCTTAGAAAATGGACACAATTGTTAGTGATACTGCCTCCTAAGAATGACAACCTCATACTGTGCAAAAATTACATAACTATTAGTCTAATCATTCTTTCCAGCAAGGCGATGATAAAAATCATTCTTGACATAATACAAGATAAATCAGAGGAATTGTAAGCAGAAGAATAGGTTGGTTTGCGTAAACATAAAAGATATTTCTAATCTCTAAAATATTGATGGAAAATGACGTACAAAAATATCAACATGATCTGTATCATAATTTCATTGATTTCACAAAGGCATTTGATCTGTGTGGCGCCAAGGTCTGTGGCAGACACTGAGACAATATAACTTCGATACAAACATCATAAACGTTACTGAAGAGATGTACAGAGATGCAAGAGATTATGTTTTCATTAATAATGATATTGGCGAATTTTTCAAGACTGATATAGAAGCGTGTCAGGGTTGTATACTTTCCTTAGTAGTTTTTAACGTATCTTGAATATATAATGCAGGAAGCATTACATCAAGTACTATTGGAATTAGATCACTTTGTAACTTGCGTTATTCGATGATATAGATCTATTGGCTGGTTCTGAATCTGAACTCCAAAAACTCACTTCGAAGTTGGAAGACGTTAGTCGGAAATATGACCAGAAAAACAGCATTTATAAAAGCAAGATAACTTTAGGAAGTTGCCACTTTTAGATATCCCCAGTCTCAAATATATGATGATGGCAACTCGGAAAATGAGATAAAGCTAGGAATGAAGATGGCAATGGCTGCCACGGTAAGGTTAAATATGATATCGAAAAATTAAGATCAGTATTATAGTAAAGATCAATCTATTCAGATCGCTAGTGTTAAGTATACTTTCCCACGGATATGAAAGATGGACACTCAATGCAGACACAGAAATAACGATTTTCAGGCTTCGGAAACCAAGAGTAATATACGTTTGTAATGAAATACCTTATAGAACACAAGACAACAATAAAATTGTCCAGCAGCAAATAAACAAACTTGTAGGTTATCAAGAACCACTTGTAGCAGTGACATTTATTTTAGTGCCGGGACATGCAGGAGTCCGGTTAATGAGAAAGAAGATAGGGTTACCGCACACGCTGCTTCTACGGCTGTTGGTGGAGCGATGGATCGAGCAGACATTTAGAACACCCTACGGGAAAACGCACGAACAAATGACTGTACAAGTGATGATGGCTCTTGTTCCATGACTAGAATAAGGGAGCTTGGTTTTAAATGCGGTGTCGCTAGAGGGGAGCGGTTTCGTATGCGAGAAAGAATGATGCTCAATCAACGGCGTACTGGGACCGTCCGTCAACGTGTAGTGGCAGATACACTCAGAGAGAAATCTGAACACCAATGGATTGTTCGGAGTGCAGTGACGATGATCCAACGACTAACTTGTGGCAGTAGTGAAACGGTGTAAACTTGTTTTCTTTGGATATGTAGCGAGACACGACTCACTTTCTGAAGCTATTTTACAAGGAACAGTCGAGGGTGCAAGTAGGAGAGGGGAAATAGAAAATCATGGATAGATAATATCCAGGAATGGTGTGTGCGTGATATTTCTACACTCCTCCGAATGGCTGAGGATATAATTGTTTGGATAGCTTTTTGTGCTGATGTCTTCAGTATGGCACCTTTACTACCCCGAGGGAGTATGGGTCTTATTGTTATTATTATTATATATAAGTAATACGGACGGGTGACTCGCAGCATCACTCACCCTTACTGATCCGTGCTTTTCTTTGGCTCGTGACACGTTTACTAAAAGTTACCAAGAAACAATTGAGTGAGCGTAGATGAATACATCAGCACCTAGGACTATTGTGAGGAGGGACTTGTTTATATACGTATGCGTACTTTAGCAACTTCTTGTCCACATTAAATAGTAATATCCTCTTATTATCGCAAAGATGTTACTGGGACCCGAAGTGGAAGCACAAAAAAAGCAATACTCTCAGATGGCATTAGTTAGTTAGTTATTCCTTTAGGGTCAAAGACGGCACATAGGGCGGATGTCACAGACTTTCATGCGTTCGTTTCATTGAAATTTGCTTTAGATCTTCATTATTTCTGATACCGATGGTGAAACGCTCTCTTGTAATAGTTATACGTAAAGTTTCTTTTGGCCTTCCTCTTTTTCTCTTGCACTTTGGTGACCACATCAAAGCTTGACAGGGGAGTCTTTCAGTATCCATTCCTATCAGGTGTCCGATGTACTTCCAACGACGCTTTCTAATATAGGTGGATACATATTCTTGTTTTGATTCTTGTCTGACAACTGTGTTTGATTTGGTCTGACCAACGTATATTCAGTAGCCTTCTAAGACGTTTTGGAAATCTTGAATCCGTTTCAGTAACACAGACATTTAATTTCTACGATATTAATGTGTAAAGTTAATGATCAAGCAGTTCTTGATTCAGCAAGCAAGATGTGTTCTTGATTCACCTGGCGTACATACCATAAAAATACACGAAGTAGGATTAGGTGTGGTGTTGGTACCTATTTCTTTTAGAAGTGGAATTAGGAGTGGGGTTGGTTACCATGCATCGTAGAGGTGGGATTAAGTGTGGCGTTTGTTGTCATAGCTTGTAGAAGTAGGATTAGGAGTGTGGTTGGTTACCATAGCATGTATAAATTTAGTCATTTCAACAATTATATATATTAGACCGATGTGTCGGGTTTAAAATGGCAATTATCGCAGGCGCATTGTAAGCTACGACACAACACGATTATTCATTCGGACTACATCCTTCTAACCAGCTGAAGTTTAAGAATACAAATAGACGAAAAATATCACTAAGAATTGCATCTAATAATTAAAATAACTCGCACACGAAGAGATGACTGAATGATTACACTAAATAGAGCGATTAGCGTTATTGTTAAATATTATTATGATATTGTTTGTTTATTTATTTATTTTGAGGCGCAAAAATAGAGCTGGTCTATCCTTGTGTGCACTAGATAAGATGCGAATTCGAGAATGTTAACAGAATGATGAATGATGACAAGGTACTACAGGAGGCTAATGTATATAGGTTAATGTGGCGTGCAGTCTTTAGACTAAAATTACTCGTCTACTATTTCCCAGACTGAAAGGGATATGAAAGCATACACATAGAAAAATATATTGTAATAGTAGCAGAAGTATTGTTTCATTCAAATTAAGAGTTTCAATTTGCGTCACATCATATTTTAATTGCGTCCAACAATGGTATCATATCACGCACGCGAATCGAAAGTGATATTACAGTAAACCTGAATCAGGTGTGAACAAGCTGGTCCATTATAACCCTTATTAGGCACGCTAACATTTATGCCATTGTTCGCAAAATTATCAATCTGCGTCTTTAAATGTGGCGATAATTTGATTATTAAGAGAGTGTCAAGTTGTTATCCTTCATGAAGAGATATTGTGAAAACTTAAGTACCTCTATTATCACTATAATTTGTTAGTAGTTTAAAGATCGAGATATTTAAATGGAATAGTTTACGATGTCTAGCCTAAGCGAAAAATTTGTAACACACATTTGGTCAGTAAGAAGCTATTGTATTAGTAAATTTACTGGAGAAACTGAAATCTATGATGATTCGTTGGCGGAAAGGTCACACACACATTTGCATTCCTAACGGAACAGATAGTACCGGTTCCATACCCACGCAAGTTGCGGTTTAAAAAAAAAACAATGTTTGTATCTTAGACGTAAGTGAGATACCTTTATCAACAGGAAACTACATCCAGTGTTTGTTATACCTAAGCATTATAAAATTGAACGCATCATTTAATTTAAACATATCTCCAAAAGGTCAGAATACAACCTGGTCCCCGTTAAAGAACGTCACCACACTCCACTGGTACATAAAAAAAAACACCCTTTCAGTAACATCTGAAAGTAGCAGTCATCTCTTGGGCATACCGATCGGTACGCCACTTGCATGATAATAATATCCACATTTTATTTTCAAAAGTGAAGAGAACACACGGTATCTAGGCAACGAAAGATACCATAGAAATAGTGCCCCATCATCAAGTCAAATATATTTATTTACCCAAACTGTATGACCCTAACTGATGTGTAAATACAAAGGCCGATAGTGAATGATGACACACTATTTTAAGAAATGATTGACTAAATAGGTTTTGTGAAAATAGATGGAAGCTCTGTTTAACAAAGGGAAATTTCACATTTTCCTACTGAAATAGTCATAGTCAATATTATTAGGTCGAATGATTATCTCGATAGCTGGTATTATCCTATTATTGATCGAAACATGCAGTTTCGATGTGTCATGGGATCTATACTTTTGCAAGTTTTCTGTGGCTTGTTGGTAAATATATGTGATTTTTTATAAAATATAAATGCGATTATTTAGAAAAGCAAACTATTTTAGTGTCTATCTATCAATATACATTTCAACACCTAGATATCATATTTCAACACCTGGGTATCATATTTCAACACCTGGACATCGAAAAAGAAATATTTTCCAATTTTATTAGTGTCTTCAATAACAGATTTTCTTTTTCTTACTCAGATATAAAAATATGATTAGTTGTACTGAATGATCCAGAAGACGTCCGAAATAAGACAATATAATGACATTACAAAATAAATAATGAAATTATCATTATCAAGTTCCGTCTCCGCAATGAAGGTTGGCTGCAACAGACCTCCAACACCCCGTCTCTTGTTTTGGTGGTGCACTCTGCTAGACTGTAACATGTCCATCTAGTGATGTTACTCTGCCACTGGTATCTCAGCCTTCGTCTTACTCGCTTCCATTCGACTGTACCTTCAAGTAAGGTCTTCAACAAGCTGTCATGTCTTTTAATGTGTCCAAAATATTTTGTTTGCTTTATCTTTACGTCCTTTAATAATTCTTTCTTCATATTAAGTGCTATTATAACTTCTCTGTTTGTTTTCTTCTCCATCCATGCTGTTCTCCCTATTATTCTTTATATCCACATCTCAAAGGCATCAATTATATCTTCTAGTTGTTTGTTTATTGTCTATGTTTCTGAGCCATACATTAATATAGAATAGATGTAGATTTTTATAATTATCATTTGTAACTTGCTCGTAATTTGTTTAAATGTTAATATTTTCTTCATGTCATTGAAAGTATTTTTAGGTATTCCTATTCTCCTTTTAACAATAAACAAACAGGAAAGTGAGAAATCAGAGACACTAGAGTTGTGATTCTACAGAAGAATGCTGAGAATACCTTGGACTGCCAGGAAAACTAATGTGGAGGTGTTGAAAGAGTCAAATACGAAAAGGAGGTTAATCAATAATAAAAGAAAAAGACAATCTTCATTTTTTCATCACGTTATGAGACAAGAAGATTTGGAGAACATAGTCGCAACAGGCAAGATATAAAACGACAGAGACAGAGGCCGACAACACGAGAAAATATTAGACAATTTAACAACCTGGCATGGCAGGGAAACAACAACGAATTTGATACATAGTTCTGGAGATAGAGAGCTGTAGAGATACATGATCGCCTACGCCATTCGGCATGACACCTAATGAATGCATGAATTCTTCTTATAACTTCTGTTTTACATCTGCCGTCATCTGTTATAATTAAATAATGAAATAAAACAGTTTAAATAGAAAAGTAACTGTTCTGGACGACAGTTTGAGGTAGTTTCAAGAGTTGTGCATAAAATTAGTGACTGGTATGAACAACTAGATGTGTTAACATTGACATATAGGATAGAGGGATCCGACATTTCGTTTCTAGGATACCCTGGACAACCTAGACAAATAGTCCAAACAATGGGGTATGTCAATAAACTCGGGAGAAACGATATACACCTTATTGTCAATGTCAACGAGAGGCAGTGATGCTCATGTGTGGACCCTACTGGTGAGGATGGCCTCGCCGTTTTGCCTTGGGGTCGCCTTTGGTTCGAAACTGTCTTGGAAGGGCCAGATTTTAAAAGAAATGAAAAGAAAGGCATGAAGCGATTGCCTCTGGTGAAGAAATCGGCTGAGTCGACCGGTCGGGGAGGGTGGAGGCTGACTCCTTGGCTCTGGAGAAACTTACACAATCTATGTTGGGGTGCCTTAAAGTGTGGTGGTAGATTGTGTGTGTAGGGGGGAGGTTCACGACTTGGCTCGTGAGAAAACCTACAAATCTATTTTGGGAATGTCTTATAGTATGGTGGTGGGGGGAGGGAGGAGAATGCTGCAGCGGGGAGCAATTTTCAGACAGTAGAAAAGGGTACATAATTATTTGTTGCAATCGGTGATGGGTGCAATCGGATTTGCCCTAATGGTGGCGGTGGAGTTTGGTTTCCTTTTCCCCGCAGAAAAGAATGAATGACAAGATTTAGCTCAAGCTGCTGGCTGTCAGTATTTGAAAAATCATGCTCTGAACTACAGGATAAACAATCCCTGTTCAAAAAACGATTAAAATGTGCCAGCCTTGTGAATGGGGCTCACATGCTAGGAGGGAGGCTACAGCTGCAGATTTCATCCAACAAAGGGATGGTTTACGTGCCCCCCCCCCCCCCCGAATCAAACCTCTTATCATCAATAGATGACTTTGTACTGTATGTAAGGACAAGGTCTTGTCTGAGTGCCTAAACCAAATAGTATTGGAAATCCTCGAAAATAATTACCCGCGGCTATCATTCTTGGACAAGAGTGTATACAAATGGCTTAGCAGAAGAGGCAGTGGGAAATCCTAGTGAGAATTCTTGCCGCCGACGAGAATTGAACCAGACCCGTTCTAACGATACCGAATCACCTTGCAACTAAAGTAGACAGGTTTTCTGTACTTGACCAACCACATCCCCCCCCCCCCCCCCCCAATAAAAATAATAAGATATGATCTCGTCGAGACATTCAAACTCTGTACGCATGTCACTGAGAACGGACCAACGAGACAAGAACTATTGCAACATCAATGAACATCCCGTACACGTATATATATAGAATGGCCGAACACGGAAGCGTACTTGAGAATAAAGTCAAAGTGTTCATTCTCCGAATTTCAAGGCTGAGTATGAATCGATCTGAAGCAATTATTATCTGCTTGGATCATTCACCTAGAGAATGAGTAAGTGATCTTGACCGACGTCAAATCTGCTTTGCGGGCTCTCTGGTGCCCAAACACATTTTACGTGAATGACTTTAAATTAATACATTTTCAACTGGACAACCACGCAAGATAATGTGATTTTTCGGTGGATTTCGGTCCATTAACGGATAGGAGGAAGTGAAATTATCAGACCATCTAGTAAAAACTTGAAGTAGTTTTCAACAACATATAGAAGATTCAGTGTAGTCTCCAGAGATGAAGTTCTTAATCAAAATCTCAACTAATATGGAATGAAACTCGACTCATGATGCGACCACAAAAAAGAACAATGCTACCTACAGACCTGGAAGAAAGGGTATTGAAACATGCCACATAGGACTAACAACACATGTATAGGAAGTTTAGAGTTATTACTACCGATATTAATACCCATGTTGACGATCTCCAGAGAACATGGGGCATATTTTACAATGTTTCCCACGATGCTACACAAGAGAAAAAAAGCTAGGGCCATCTGAAACAGCTCTGACGGACAAGTTCTACATCTCTATCTCGAAGCTGCTGATCACAGTCAATTTCATTGATTACGTCCAAATCAGGGTCTGACTTCGACTGAAGAACGATGAAGAACTAGACTCAAACAACACACGCATATAAGATTAGAAATGATTAACACTGATATATGTCTTTGTGGACAATCTGCTGAAAACACAGAACGTGTTTCGCAGAACTGCCCAGCGGATAATATCACTAGAAGAAAACTATGGCGAACTGAAGCATCTCTGACAGACAAGCTGTACGGTCATGTCACCAGGATGCAGACCACAGTCCAGTTCAGCTTCATTGATGAAATCCATATCACCTTCTGGCGTCAACTAGAGAACGAAGAATAAGAAGAAAGATCAGACTCGCAAATACATACAGTTGAAGTACATAAGCACGGGAGCTACTGATGATTCATGGAAAGTATTTAACAAATTAGAACATAGAATGACAACTCTCTACACCACCATAATGTGCACAGAATGATAACTCTCTACACCACCATAATGTGCACAGAATGACAACTCTCTACACCACTATAATGTGCACAGAATGACAACTCTCTACACCACCATAATGTGCACAGAATGACAACTCTCTACACCACTATAATGTGCACAGAATGATAACTCTCTACACCACCATAATGTGCACAGAATGACAACTCTCTACACCACCTTAATGTGCACAGAATGACAACTCTCTACACCACTATAATGTGCACAGAATGACAACTCTCTACACCACCATAATGTGCACAGAATGATAACTCTCTACACCACCATAATGTGCACAGAATGACAACTCTCTACACCACCATAATGTGCACAGAATGACAACTCTCTACACCACCATAATGTGCACAGAATGACAACTCTCTACACCACCATAATGTGCACAGAATGACAACTCTCTACACCACCATAATGTGCACAGAATGACAACTCTCTACACCACCATAATGTGCACAGAATGACAACTCTCTACACCACCATAATGTGCACAGAATGACAACTCTCTACACCACCATAATGTGCACAGAATGACAACTCCCTACACCACCATAATGTGCACAGAATGACAACTCTCTACACCACCATAATGTGCACAGAATGACAACTCCCTACACCACCATAATGTGCACAGAATGACAACTCTCTACACCACCATAATGTGCACAGAATGACAACTCTCTACACCACCATAATGTGCACAGAATGACAACTCTCTACACCACCATAATGTGCACAGAATGACAACTCTCTACACCACCATAATGTGCACAGAATGACAACTCTCTACACCACCATAATGTGCACATAATGATAACTCTCTACACCACCATAATGTGCACAGAATGAGCTATTCTAGATGAGTGTTTGTGAATATTTTCTGACCCGTGTCTATTTAAAACAAATTGTCATCCGTGCCTCTCAATTACCTAAAAGAGATATTGCCTTTCTGTACAAGTCACCAATGACTTTTTAAGCTTTATCGCTCTAATTCTTGTTGTAATCATTCAAATAATTAATTTCCTGTGCCAAATCTTTCCAATTTCTTTACCGGGGGTTGTAGGGAGGCAATGTGTCTTACGTGGACAACAGTTGTTCTAGATTACTCATGATACACATGATACACAACTCATGATACACATGATACACATGATACACATGATACACAACTCATGATACACATGATACACAACTCATGATACACATACAGCAGATAGAGAGTGTTGTGGAGATCATTGACTGACCACGATACCCAGCACGGAATATGATGATGATGTTCAATAACACATTGATATCGTCAAGAGAAGTTTATGACATCCTCTGCCGCCTATCTGTTTTCTCTGTCTACCTGTTTCCTACATTTCTGTCTGCTTGCAAACTTACCTACATGTGCGCCTACCTACCTACCTGCATATTGCCTACCTACCTGTCTGTTCGTCTACCTACCTGTCTGTTTACCTACATACTTGTCTGCCTACCTACCTGTCTGTTTTCCTACCAACATGCTTTTTGTCTACCTTCCTGTCTGTTTGCATACCTACCTAATAATGCATGTTTATGTTTCTACGGGCCGAATACGAATCACAGAACAAAAAAGCAGTACTCTTCAGATCGAGGTATGCAATGATGCTCTGTGGAATACTTGCATGTTTTTCTTAGACAGGAATTTCCTCTGTCATTGTTGTTCTACGAAGAATTTCTCTTGGTGTTCTTCCCGTTCTTCCCTTTATTTTGCCAACTGGTACCAATGTTAATGCGTGTAGTGATAGTCTATTGCCATTCATTCTAAGTACATGCCCGACATGAGTTGAAAGTTTCTTATCGCTGTAGAAACATAGTGTTATTTGCTTTCTTCTTTGGTTTACCTGTGTGACATGAATTCTTCACATCCAATTGTATTTATTTTCAAATGAATATAATGTCTTCTCCAATGTGTTTGTTTCTTTCCCACTTTTACAACCATATGTTAATATAGATATTACATTGAGTATATTACATTGTAATTTGGTATATTTACCTTTTTTAAATTTTCGGATGATTGTTAGATTGTTTAATGTGCTGAAGCTCAATGTAATGGTTAGATTGTTTAATGTGCTGAAACTCAATGTAATTGTTAGATTGTTTAATGTGCTGAAGCTCAATGTAATTGTTAGATTGTTTAATGTGCTGAAGCTCAATGTAATTGTTAGATTGTTTAATGTGCTGAAGCTCAATGTAATTGTTAGATTGTTTAATGTGCTGAAGCTCAATGTAATTGTTAGATTGTTTAATGTGATGAAGCTCAATGTAATTGAATTGAACATTTCTCTTATCTCCATACAGTGTATCACATATTGTCCAAAGACCCGATGGAGGGATACCTGTTCAACAACTTAGATTATCTTTCGTGGTCATTAGAAATAAATTGGACTCTCGTCCTAGGTTGGAAAGAGCGGACTTCACCACAAAATTCTCGTTTTAATATTGAATAGAACCCGCTCTACGTCAATTTGCTGCTCAAGTATGTACGGTTGTCAATGTTTTGAATATTTTCTTGATGAAATTCAACCTTATGTTCTCTTGTTCTATATGTGTGTGTTCGATCTAAAAAATCACATTTCTGTGTGAATTGTGCCGGTGAGCGAGGAATATGTATTACTGCTAGTTTACAGAATACTTGCGTTATTTGCCCTGTTCGGCCTAGCAAATCCGTATACGGCAGAGTAAAATGTTATTTAAAAAAAACAAATTCGAAAATACGTTTTTGCCAAAACAAAACTATTCTGGAATTTTTTCGTTCGCAAACTTCAACGAATCTCTCTTATGGCAAAATGTTGTCCCGTGCACGGAAAATTGGTTGCCTCGCCGTTTTATTTGTGCCAATGGTCCGACAAATCAGATTTATGCGTTGGTAACTAATACATTCAGTGTATTATTTCTCACTTTTTATTTATTAATTTATAGACACTCTGTGGCTTTGTAGTAAACCTATATGATTAGTCGTCACAAAATCGCATATGAAAAACATCAAGCCTCAACATATAGTTAGTTCATCGTAAGGTTTGTATGTGGATGTTCCATGAGAATCATTACTTGAACATGGCAGATCTCCAGTAAAGATCTATGTACAGAAAATAAACATGACATTAAAAACTGATTTATTATTATTTCCGTGAGTTTCGTTGATCGGGCTTGTGTTCTTTTTTTTGGCAAGCGACTCCAAGTATATAAATAGTGACCAACGAAAATCAGGACGATAATTAAAAACGTAACCAGTGAAGGCTTGTTCTCTATCTGTGCATATGTCTTTACAGCGGTCGTGCTCGACTAGAGCGACTAAGTTAGCTGTGATAAATACTCTAGACATGTGACTCTCAACTAGGACCGTAGGACCACCGCTGATGCCACGGATACTTGAAGGTGGTATATCTATAATTTTTTTGACATTGGAGTGGAGAGGGGCACAGTTCTATCCAGGGTGGAATTAGAGATAAAAATGTGAATGATAAACATTCAGATGTGTATAGAATTTAAATAAACAATTAGGTGCAGATAGATATAGTTTAATGAACAACCAGATGTAGATAGATATAGTTTAATGAACAACCAGATGTAGATAGATATAGTTTAACTAAACAATCAGATGTAGATAGATATAGTTTAACTAAACAATCAGATGTAGATAGATATAGTTTAACTAAACAATCAGATGTAGATAGATATAGTTTAACTAAACAATCAGATGTAGATAGATATAGTTTAACTAAACAAAAGATATAGTTTAAATAAACAATCAGATGCAGATAGATACAGTTTAAATAAACAATCAGATGTAGATACATATAGTTTAATGAACAACCAGTTGTAGATAAATATAGTTTAACTAAACAACCAAATGTAGATAGATATAGTTTTAAAAAAACATTCAGATGTATATAGGTATAGTTTAATAAACAACCAGATATAGACACATAAATAAACAATCCGATGTAGATATATATAGTTTAAATAAACAATAGATATAGTTTAAATAAACAATAGATATAGTTTAAATAAACAATAGATATAGTTTAAATAAATAATCCGATGTAGATAGATATAGTTTAAATAAACAATAGATATAGTTTAAATAAACAGTCAGATGTAGATATAGTTTAAAAAATCAATCAGATGTATATAGTTTAAATACTATCGGGTAACTTGCACTGAAAGTTAATGACCTTTTTTTTGGACTCAAGTCATCGGAAAGGTAAGGAGTATGGCAGTAGATCTGGCCACGGGCCAAGTATAATGGCGACTACCCTCTGCACGTTTAAAAAAAAAATCTCTCTATTCTTCTATTTTTGAAACGGTTTATTTATATCTTTCATTACCTGGCATTGATTCCTTATTTAATCTTATTCATGACATCACTTTTTGTATTCCTATCAACGCTAAATGTCATCTCAATGTGATTTGTGACTATGTTAATGTGATTTGAACATTTTACGTGTGTTGAAGATCTTGATAGCTCATTTTTATTTGAGAAACCTCGATTTTTTTATACGCTGTTGGATTGCCATAGTTCATCTTTTTATTTGGTTGTACCATCAACAGAGGCACACATTCATTATATGATAAAACATTGTATGAGATTGAGATAGAATGAGATTTGACAATTACAGATAATGGTAGTAAAAAGAAGGTTGTAACAGGAACACAAGTGCAGTGTAATAAATGTTAGAAATACTTGTTCACGAAAGAGTAAAGAAAGCGGGAATCTTCGTAGAATGTGGATAAAGAACGCACACAAATTGCCGGCGGGGGTGGGGGTGGGGTGATGTGGGGAGGGGGGGAATCAAGAACTACCCCTAAACGCCAACATCCGCTGGGAATTTTCTTTAATAGCACTCGGAGAAAACTAGTATTTCTCAAATATAGTTCATATAAAAGTTTGTTTCTTAGGATTCCTCTTTCCCTACAAATGTTTTACATACAGCTGTGACTGCAACTGATGAGGGTAGAGTTGAAAAAAGTTTCACGTACGGCTGAGACTGCAGCTAATTAGGGTAATAACTGAGAGACTTTTTACAGACGGTCGTGTATGCTACTGATGAAGGTAGAGTTGAGAGAAGGCGAGCAAGAGGAATGCAGAGGTACAGTTGAATGAGAGATCGCACGAGTTGAACAAGTTACATTCCAGCAGAGTGCATACCGAAGTTGGAGACATGCTGTTGGAGTGCCGTTGCAAGCAACCTTGGCCTGGGAGACGGCACGTGATATTGACTTCGATAATACTATACAAAAAGAGAAAGATTATGGGCATGTGTGCGTTGAACGTAAACGAAGAAAACCATATACTTACTAAACCAGGGGTCGGCAACCTTTTGCTAACAGTGTGCCAACTTAAGGTTCAAATTATTCAGAGTGCCGATATGAGCGAGGAAACCGAGCTAATCGATTTAGAATCAGCTTTATACAGGAAACATGAAGAGTCTGCATGCCATTTGAAATTGCTTGGCGTGCCAAGTATGGCACGCGTGCCGTAGGTTGCCGACCCCTGTACTAAACTACTAGATCGTCAGGTGGAGTAAGATAAGATGCCTACACGATCATAGTGTCACGTTAGGATTTCAGCAATGTAGAGTATCTCTAAAACAAAGGGCAGCGTAAGAATACTTGAACGATATTCAGTGACACGTCAAGAGTCCATTGAATGCTTCATGTACACACAACCAACCACTATGCTTACATGCTATTGACATTTGAAAAAGTCAGCTTCAAGTACAGTTAAGTATTTCTGAAATTCTTCGTCACGTCTTCCCTGTACTATCCAGTAGACGAAATCACATACTACAGTAACTGGACAAAATATACCGGACAAAAGATTCCCAGACAAAGTATACCAGACAAAGTATACCAGACAAAATATTCCAGACAAAAATATGAGACAAAATATCCCCAAGACTAAACACAAAAATAATATATAAAATATTTCATACAAACTGTAATAAACATTAATGAACAATATAACTAGTAAATAATTATAATAAAGTCTTCAAATGATATGAATTGTCTCATAAATCATAGACATAAAATTAAATTATTTTATTGAGTTAACTATACAAAATTAATGGTCAAAACACGTGCTATATTATTCAAGAAGTTGATAGGCTCTGCTAGATTGTACCGTTCAATCATTGTTTTAATAGCATCATCGACACGTTGCTAAAAATTTTCGTTTCTTTGTTATTAGTTGATCAGTGGCAATCTGACTTCTGAAAAGTGCAGATTTATGTTGTTGTTACTGTAATTTCCGGGCAAGTCTCGCTGACGTTTGAGATACAGTCAAAATTGAATTAAATGCATTTTTTTGTTCCACGGCGTTTTTGCTTCTTGATAGTTTGTTTATGACACTATTGTGTTGATTCTAAAGGCTCACTGGAAATCGAGACCACGACAAACCCCTCCAATGTAGAACAATTCGCAAGTAGTCAATGAGGAAATCCAGGTCTGAGAAACTGTGAATATTGGTGAGGTGTTCAAATACAGTAATGGCATCAGTTTCTGGTACGAATGCTGAACACATCAGTTGTTTGACTGTGATTGAATAATGTTCATTAGAGATGTACAGCGCCGTTTTATCCCCAGACTGTAGTTTTCGCCAAACTTTCTGTCCAAAGTGAAAATAAGATCCTGCTACTTTAGCTCCTGGAAATGCACATTCAAAAGCTTTAATTGCAACTAATTCGAAATCAGTAACTATTGAAGATGGAGCTGCATTTCCGTTACTTCCCAGTTCTATGATATGCTGAAGCAGGCGGCGGTACACTGCTTCACTACGACCAGACAAAAGTGCATATACACATGGGGTTATTTGACCATTCTCAAATGTATGGATCGTATAAGAAGATCGAATCCCTCTGGGATGACTTGGAATGTTCCATCAGCAAACCAATGTTTGCTCTGAAAATAAAACGAAACATGGCTCATTCACACACAGAAAGGTACTGCTGTCGTCGGTGTTTTTATATTCTTCAATGTGTTGATCATTGATTCCATTACATTGACGATGTCTGCAAACATCTCTAGTTAAAGATTCTTGTTGAGGTAAAGAATGTGCATGTTGGATTGATACTTATCTTAAAGCATATTGCACAATATGTCTAGTAACTTCTTCTCTGTTTTCAGCACGTTGCTTCATGTTTTCTCGAGCAGTTGCAACATCAACTTTACCATGAACAGGTGCATGATCCTGTTCACCATGCTCCAAAACTACATTATCAGGCGGGTCATCTCTAGCATGACATGTTCGCACATCACACTTCTATACCTCTTTCTCCCCAGATCTAGATCTGTGCTTAACAAACATAAACTCCCGTAAAATTAATTTCCTATAACCTTTCTTCTATGTAAAAAACGTTGCCATCTTCATAGAAAATCTACACAAAAACGTACTGCTAAAATATTAACGTAACAGCTGGTCACTAGCTTCGATAGACAAAGTCAGTCAATAAATAATCCAAATTCTGAACAAATTTATAATTAACTATTGGCTTGGAAGTCCCTCAAATCACTCAACTACTTACTATTGTCTTGGAAGTCCTTCGAATCACTCAACTACAACGTCCACATAGGACTCTACAAGAAATTTCTACACTGAAATACTACTCGAATAAAATGGACTACTGATTAAGAACCTCTAAACTAAGAACCTAGAGCCAAACCTTATCTTATTATATCTTACCCATGGACCGTTCATTAGGTGAGTTTGGTATTTTTCCCTCAATATGGTCAAGACCCTTGTTTTTCAAGTCCCAAGACCCTCATATTGAGTATCATAGAAGCACGCATTGACCACGTAAATGTCAACCTTACTTAGGAGACTGACGTAGTCTAGTGACACTCCTGATTCCAGCCTATGTTTGTTAATTTCCTTTTCTAGTTTATGGAAACATAATAATTTCAACAATAAAGGTGATATTTTCATAGCCTTAGTCTATATATATATATATATATATATATATATATCTTTCTCCACGGTATGTTTGTATACAAGATGGCATACTATGTTTACATCTTATGTCTACATAAAACGTGTTATATCTCCTAGGGAATTATCACAAATTACTACTAGATTTTAAAAAAATATGACTATTACTCTTTTCCTGATTTTTGACTATGTAGGTATATTTTGTATTTTGTTTTGTATATTATGTCTGTCCGGCTCTGTGGCAGCCAAGGTACCGAGTTTGATCCCCGCTACAGGAAATTGTGCATCCAGACCGTTCAGAAAAGCAATGGCAAACTACTAAAAAATCACCACAACCAACAAATGCTGGTGTGATAAAGCAATATATTGCATCTGGGTATATTTTGTCTGAAATATTTTGTCTGAAATATTTTGTCTGATATATTGTATCTGGGTATATTTTGTCTGCAATATTTTGTCCGATATATTTTGCCTGGGTATATTTTGTCTGGGGATATTTTGTCTTGGAATATTTTCTCATGGGACGCATTATACTTATTATTTAGTATCACGTTTTCAGCTTAATTTTATATTGCTTATTGTTTATCTAAAGGTGAATGGTGACACTACTATTTCACACTTGTCGTTAAGTGTATAGGCAGGACTTTAGTTTTGGTTTCAAGGCCAGATGTGTCTCCTCTGTTGCGCTATATGCATATTTGTTAAATTCTTTCAAGTTATTCATCCATTTCTTACTCAGTCGTCTTTCTTATCTGCAATTTCTCCATTTTTTACTGTAATCTCGTGTTGGGAAGTTGATGTAGTATTGTGTTTCCATTTTTATATATATATGCACACAGACACACACACGCATACCGACAGATACACCCACACACATAAGGAATGACGTTTCGAAATAAAACCTTAAATGTGTCAGAAATTTTAATGATCAGTGATTTTTACTGGGGATACGCGAGTTTACATCGTACACCCACCTTGTTTATCCTGAGGTTGTTATTGTTGATACCATAATTGGTACCATATCCTATTCAGGGTGAAGCAATTAAACTAATATTTGTTGGTTGTAGTGATTTTCTAGCCACAATAAACCCGTCTGTAATATGCCAATGCTTTCAGAACGGATAGGATGCACTTAATTCTTTGCATGCCTAAAAGAAAAAAACGTTATGTTCACGGGAAAACAAACTCAAACATAATCGTATCTGTTTTTAGTCAGTTTTGATTGAAAATCTGAAATTCTGAACTCAAGGTTACTGAACAACGCTCCAATATGATACAGAATATTTGGGTCCAATTTTATTTCTTTTACCCTAGTCATAAAAAACGTCTAACCAAAAACTGGTCACCCGTTTACAAACATCTGATTTTCATTTAGACCAGAACCGGACTATTGATCACAGCGACCTGGGCTTTCTGTTTCTACAAACAAGTTGGAAATTTAAGTTATTTTTGCCAAGACTCTTTTGAAACAGTATTCAATTCTAACGCGCTTTCATGTGAAACAAATTGTGCGCTGTGTAGGTTGAGTTTGATTTTTTATAACATTGTAAGCAGTGAGAAAGCAAGATTTTTATAGCATTCTAAGCAGTACGAAAGCAAGATTTTTTATAACATTCTAAGCAGTACGAAAGCAAGATTTTTTATAACATTCTAAGCAGTACGAAAGCAAGATTTTTTAAAACATTCTAAGCAGTACGAAAGCAAGATTTTTTATAACATTCTAAGCAGTACGAAAGCAAGATTGTTTATAACATTCTAAGCAGTACGAAAGCAAGATTTTTAAAAACATTCTAAGCAGTACGAAAGCAAGATTTTTTAACACATTCTAAGCAGTACGAAAACAAGATTTTTTATAACATTCTAAGCAGTACGAAAGCAAGAATATGAAATGAAAATCAGCTATAGCATCCCTCTTCTGTCCGTGAAAAGGGAAGGGGGTTTCAGGTTGACAATTAAAATATCCATGTTTTTGATATACCGCACCTGCTTATTTATTTTCCCAGAAAATAACACTAACTAATCATACCGTTCTTTTGTAGCCTGTCAATTACTGTCACAGATGTCAAACGTGTCCTACAGGTGGCATCCTGGTGCTGATTAACTACTTTCGTTTATAATGGTTGTTTAAAGATGGCAGCCAGTGTTCTTAATCAGTGGCATATCAGACATGTAGATACAAACAAGGACTAATTACTTTGTCACAGTAGGAGGCAGTTGTCAACAGACTTTTCTTGGATTTCTTTAGAGATCTCCCGTTACTGAACCAATATTTTCCCACTGTGGACGGATGTATCGGGCCATAGTCACAAATAAAATAGCGACACAACGCATATCCATTCTGTGGACTACATCCTGCTGGAAAGCTAAGTAGGACCATTGTCCTGCTACAAGAGAGATCCAGCGGGAGTTTGAGAATGCACCCTGAAGAAGAACAAGATGAAGAAGAAATGGAACCAATTTTTATTTACATAGTTTACCGTTTACACTATCTCAAGTAGCAAAATGAAAGAGGATAAATAATGCTAACATTCTACCAAGAAAATGACTTCGTAATTTCCAACACCCTGTTCAAACAACACCCTAGACGTCTATACACCTGGACATCACCAGATTGCAAGATAAGAAACCAAATATACTTTATCACTGTACACCACAGATCAAGATCCAGTCTACTGTCCTGTAAGACTTACCCTAGAGCATTTGATATTCCGACCACGAGCTATTAGTAGCATATGTGGAGATCAGACTCAAGAGGTTAGCGAAAAGCACCAATACCAACAGAATACAGCGTGAAGGTGTAGAGCAAATTTAGTACATTGGTGGCCGTTCAAGAGGAGATGAATACCAGATGAACTCGCAAACAAAATCAGGTATTCATAATTATCATCTGCAATGGGCTCACATACCCCGAAGATTAACAAAATGAAGAGATTACATCTCAACATTGCAACTAATGAACAACCGAAAAAAACTAACATCACTAAAAGATGACAAAGAAAAAGAAGAATACAAGAAACAAACTAGAGAAATCCGGAGAAAAATTAGACAGGACAAGAAAACTACATCGACAACCAAGTGTAAAGAAATTGAACAACTTCACGAACATGGGGACACCAGAATAATGTTTACAGAAACAAAAACGCTGACAGCAAAATGTAAACCAGCCACTCGAGCAATTGAAGACAATTTAGGAAACACTTAACAGAAAATAAAGACATTCTGAACACGTGGGCGGAATACTGTGGGGAAATGTACGGAGATCCACAAATATAAACATAGATTCAAACACAAATACAAACACAGAACATTAGCCACAACTCATCATAGAAAAAGTAAGTTGAACAATTGAGAACTTAAAAACTGACAAGTCACCAGGAAGCGACGAATTCGTAGCTGAATTGATACAATCAGTCGGGGAACCCAGTGTCATAGTCTACTATGCCTTATGTGTTAAGATCTGGAAAGGTGAAATATGGACACAAGATTAGAAAAGATCAGTATATATATATATATATATATATATATATATATATATATATATATATATAATATATATATATATATATATATATATATATATATATATATATATATATATATATATATATATATATATATATATATATATATTATAATATATATATAATATATATATATATAATATATATATATATATATATATACAACTCTCGAAGAATTGCAATTTGAAACCGCACACATTATAGAACAATTGCATTATCAAACATGCCATCAAGATAATCATGAAAATATTGGAACAAAATATGAACAGAGAAATACATATAGTTCAGGCTGGATTCAGACAGAGAGAACCAGGGATTGTATCTTCAACATGAGAAAAATGGAGATAGTTCAATGCAGACATATACACACATTGCATTTACTACTCAAAGGAGTTTGACAGCGTAACACACCAGAAATTATGGAACATATTTGGAAACATGGGCTTCCTACACCATGTCATATCGCTCATTAACATGTTTTATCAGAAACAACATGCATCTGTTTGTCTCGATAGCGCAACATCTGATTGGTTTGAGGTCCAAATAGGAAACAGACAGGGATGCATCCTCTTACCCAGGGGTTGGCAACCTTTTGCTAACTGTGTGCCAACTTAAGGTTTCAAATTATTCAGAGTGCCAACATCACATATCATATATCACATATCACATTTTATACAAGTCGAGGCCAATATTCTTTTTTTACCATATATTTCATTTTTATATTTTAAGTAATTAATATATAGTGATATTCAATAATATGTAAATATGTATAATATGTAACAGATCTGGATACGTCTGTGGCTGGTACCATGCTACGCCCAGGTGCCGAAATGAGCGAGGAAGCCCCGCTAATCGATTTATAATCAACTTTATACAGGAAGCGAGAAGAGTCTGCGTGCCATTTGAAATTGCTTGGCGTGCCAAGTGTGGCACGCGTGCCATAGGTTGCCGACCCCTGCTCTTACCACACCTGTTCAATATTTATGCAGAAAACATCATGCGAAATGTACGAGAAGACCCTCGTTATGAACAGTTTCAACCCCTTGATATCGGAGGAAACGAAATCCCATAAATTATGCAGATCACACCACACTTATATCAAGGAACCACCACAGGTTTGGAACAAATGATTATGTAGTCAAACATAATAGCGAGGTGAACCTAGACAAAACCTTTGCCTCAATGCAAAAAAGACCAAAATAATGATCACATGTAGGGTAACGCGAGTAGAATGAAGTCATGTATCCACACGTTTTTAACCACTTTCAGCAGTACTTTATTCCAAGTTCTTCTTGTACAATATATACAAAATCTATATGCAAAATATATATGTATACAATCTGTATACATAATCTTTATACAAAATCTGTGTTTAAATCTGTGTGCATAATCTATATACAAAATATATGTATAAAATCGGTATACAAAATGTACATATAAAATGTATATACACAATATAAGTATAAAATCTGAATACAAAATGTATATATAAAATCGATATAAAAATATATGTATAAATTCTGAATAAAATATTTATATATAAAATCTATATACACAATATAAGTATAAAATCTGAATACAAAATTTATATATAAAATCGATATAAAAAATATATGTATAAAATCTGAATTAAAAACTTTTATATATAAAATCTATATACACAATTTACGTACAAAATTTGAATACAAAATTTGTATATAAAATCTATTGATGAGAGAAATGAATGTAAAAGAAAACAGAGTAAACAGCATGGTTCTATCCATAAAAAGAAACAAAATTTTGACTATATTACACGACATGACAGCCTAGAGAAGACCCTAATTGAGGGGATGATGCCAAGGTGAATAACAAGAGGCAGACCAAGAAGATGATGGACACAAGACATTAAAGACCACTTGAACATGACAGTAACAGAAGCAGGAAGACTGGCTCAAGATCTACAGAAGATTCGAAAGTCTTGATGACTGTTACATAATGTTCAGGATATGCTAACTTATGATGATATACAAAATCTGTATACATAATCTATATACAAAACATTTATACAAAATCAATTAACTGATTGTGCGAAAAAGAATCGCAAAGCTCCAGTTTAGACTTCGATCGCATTCAGACCTATACATGGTTTCACGGACAAAAACTGGTTTCTGACAGATACTGGGGATTGTACACATTTCTGCCAAGACATGGAATGGTAGGCATTTATGGTCATGAAACTGCCAAATATTTGGCAAATACCTTTCCAGTGACCGATAGCCGTATATAAGACCTGTCAACTAAAACGTAAACATGAACTAGTTTCTGATTTTCGTAGTTTCTATTGGTCAGCCTTAACTGGTTTTGACATTCGACTTCAAGTATATAAATACTGATTAACACGTACGAGAATAATCAGAAACGTCACGAATGGGGTACAACTTAATTTAGCGAACAGGTCTTCTACCGGGTACCGGACTTGCCTTTCCAGTATGCATGGTGTTTCCCAGCTCTGATGATGTGATCTACCCAATTCTACGTCAATTCTACAGCTATGTGGACTCATTGGTCCTACTTCAAAAATGACGCTCTTTGGCATTTCCCGTTATTGTTATCGTCCGTCGGCACAAAATACACAGTGTCCAATGAAAATCACGATTTAAATCTCAAATAGCGTAATTTTTTTAAAGGATGTACATATGGCTGTAACATTGGCGAGAGACTCGGCTACGCCAACGGAAAGAACTATCAGTCTGCGTTTTAATCAGGCGTAAATATTTATTTATGAAATTTGGAATCAGGTCACATAAAAATGGCGCCTCCTCTTGGAAGCTTATCTGCACTTTATATCATTGTTACACATTCGTTTTCTTCATTACCGGAGTACTTGCCATTTCAATGTCAAATATTTTATAAATAAATATGCACTGTAGCGAGGGGCATCAAGAGAGCACCTCGCCGTTTGCCTTGCAAAATTGTAGGTCCTACCTTTGAGCTTTAGAAGACGCCAACGTGTTAGTTTTGCCTCTGGAGACCACATACACTAGCTGCGACACTGTAACATTTATTATTGTCTCTTGCCACAATTAAATAATTTTTTTTTCTAAAATACGCTCGACTAATCTGCTGAAATAAATTTCACTAGGTCGACGATAGCAGACAACCAACAGTTAGTCGACTATAACAGACGATACAAAGTTGGTCTACCGAAACAGGCGACCACAATTGGTCGGTGTTATCAGGCGACAGAAAAGTAGTCGACGTTAGCAGGTGAGACAAAGTTGGTCAAAGCTAGCAGGCGAGAAAAAGTTGGTCGATTTTAGTAGGCAAGAAAAAGTTGGTCGATGTTAGCAGGCGAGACAAAGTTGGTCGATGTTAGCAGGCGAGAAAAAGTTAGTCAAAGTTAGCAGTTGAGGCAAAATTGGTCAACTTTAGCAGGCGAGAAAACGTTGGTCGATGTTAGCAGGCGAGAAAACGTTGGTCGATGTAAGCAGGCGAGACAAAGTTGGTCGATGTTAGCAGGCGAGACAAAGTTGGTCGATGTTAGCAGGCGAGATAAAGTTGGTCGATGTTAGCAGGCG
Source organism: Meghimatium bilineatum (assembly GCA_034231615.1). Lineage (NCBI taxonomy): Eukaryota > Metazoa > Mollusca > Gastropoda > Stylommatophora > Philomycidae > Meghimatium > Meghimatium bilineatum. The sequence goes on along the minus strand of CM067299.1, from coordinate 29,994,765 downwards.
AGGCAAAGTTGGCCAAAGTTAGCAGGCGAGGCAAAGTTGGTCAAAGTTAGCAGGCGAGACAAAGTTGGTCAACGTTAGCAGGCGAGACAAAGTTGGTCCATGTTAGCAGGCGAAACAAAGTTGATCAACGTTAGCAGGCGAGGCAAAGTTGGTCAACGTTAGCAGGCAAGACAAAGTTGGTCGATGTTAGCAGGCGAAACAAAGTTGATCAACGTACGTTAGCAGGCGAGGCAAAGTTGGTCAACGTTAGCAGGCAAGACAAAGTTGGTCGATGTTAGCAGGCAAGACAAAATTGGTCGATGTTAGCAGGGGAGAAAAAGTTGGTCGATGTTAGCAGGCGAGATAAAGTTGGTCGATGTTAGCAGGCGAGACAAAATGGTCGATGTTAGCAGGCGAGGCAAAGTTGGTCAACGTTAGCAGGCGAGGCAAAGTTGGTCAACGTTAGCATGCAATGCAAAGTTGCCCGAGGTTAGCAGGCAAGACAACGAATGTCAACATTAGTAAGCAAGACAAAGTTGGTCGACGTTAGCAAACGAGGCAAATGATATATATATATATATATATATAGTGACCAGCAAATGTACATCAGTAATCAAAAGTATCACTTATGAAGGCGTGTTATGATTTGGCTCGTAGGCTCTCTGCGAAAGCCACGGTTGGACGCAGTTGTACATTATCAAATATTCGTGTTTTGTTGTTTATCATGAAATGTACCAGACACTATACCTGACAGACGCATAAATGTTCCATTTTTCAATTAGATGTATTTGGTTATGTGTGCTGATAGTTGCCATGCGTCTCGCTGCTAAACACTTCACTCTTGAAGGTATGTACTGAGTCATAGCCGTCGCACATAAAATAATCTCCAAATGGTACAATAGATGCCCCATTAACAGCAGTGTAAAAAGGTGTTGTTGCCTCATCAGTAACAGTGCAAACAACATAAATAAGTCATCAATGACGATGTAAACAACAGCTGCGTTTTCAATACCAGTGTATAGATGATTCATCAATAGCGATGTAAGCAACATACAGGCCTTCTCTATAACGGCGTAGAGCTGCTTCATTAAAAGCAGTATATGCATCATAGATTCACCAATAGCGGTTTACACAGAATATATGCATCATCAATAGCAGTGTAAGTTGTATAGATTCGTCATCAATAGCAGTGTAAGTGGTATAGATTCGTCATCAATAGCAGTGTAAGTGGTATAGATTCGTCATCAATAGCAGTGAAAGTGGTATAGATTCGTCATCAATAGCAGTGTAAGTGGTATAGATTCGTCATCAATAGCAGTGTAAGTGGTATAGATTCGTCATCAATAGCAGTGTAAGTGGTATAGATTCGTCATCAATAGCAGTGTAAGTGGTATAGATTCGTCATCAATAGCAGTGTAAGTGGTATAGATTCGTCATCAATAGCAGTGTAAGTGGTATGGATTCGTCATCAATAGCAGTGTAAGTGGTATAGATTCGTCATCAATAGCAGTGAAAGTGGTATAGATTCGTCATCAATAGCAGTGTAAGTGGTATAGATTCGTCATCAATAGCAGTGTAAGTGGTATAGATTCGTCATCAATAGCAGTGTAAGTGGTATAGATTCGTCATCAATAGCAGTGTAAGTAATATTGATGAGTCATCAATATCAGTGTAAACTTCATTGTATGCAACGTTAAACCATTTTAAAACATTACGCTAAACATTAAACAACATCTTTTTCTTACCCATCGTCAAATCACCCTATATAGATAGTCAATCTCTGGACCCCAAAGCTGCTGGAAATCTAGTAGGACCATTGTCTTAATATAAGAGAGATCCAACGGGAATTTGAAAATGAACACTGAAGAAGAAGATACATTGCAAGTATGTAATTCGCGCCCCCCCCCCTCATAGAATTAGGAAAATAGGACACAGCAGCTAGTACTATTTAATTTAAGACCAACCCCTTCTTGTGGTTTTCCCAAAATATATGATCATCATTCAGACCGCCACAAAACTATAGCTCAAATTTGGTTTATTGAAATCCTCTCCTGGTTTTCTCATATCTATTATTCTTATATTCTCATATAAGTTCACAGTCGTCTTATCATTTATGTTCTTTTCCCATTTCCAGTTCTTTCCAATATGTTTTATTTATATTTCCCTAAACCTAATACCACCGTCTTTGATATATTTTGTTTCAAGAATTCTTATTGTCTTCCTTCCTGTTCGATAAAAAAAACCTCACGCATTCATCTGTTTGCACATAACACCAACACCGACACTATCTCTATTGCTACCTTTTTAATTGCCTGTTATCTGCTGCGAGAACAATTTACGTGTCGAAATTATGTCGCTGTTATTGTTACTTTCTCTTAATGTCTATGATGCTAGCATTTACCTCAATATCCTGCACTAGTTCTGTCATACACACAATCTGTTCATGGCCTCATTTTCGCATTTACTATCGCTCGTTGTTACATAATGAACATCACAGGGACATAAATCGTGAAGAAATCAAATGGAGGCAATTGACCGAGGAGATTAAGAAGAGATGTCAACATTCTTGCCATTTCATTGTCTGAGAGTGTTACATTCCTTGTCACGCGCACTCTACCAGATGTCAGGAGTTGAATGGCATACAGAAGTGAGTGCGTGAGACATGTGCATGTTCTTAGTTTCCTTGTAAATATTTCACATTTGGTGCTTGTATACGTTCACACACACACACACACACACACACACACACACACACACAAAAGGGACCTTGTTGTATCGTTAATGGAAACCAAATTTCAAACGTGTAACACAATTTTATTTTACTAATTTATGTTTCAACTTTGGCTTGAAGAAACTTTCAGACTTTAACAATGAAATAATGTTCATTATATTTGATTTGGACTGTTATTATTAGCGACTGAGGTCTCCATTTCAGTGTGGTGTATGGCCTCCTCGGGCTTCTATCATAGAACGACGTCTCCTTGACATGGATCCGGTAGGTCGTTGGATCTGTTGTTGTGGGATGGCTGCCCACTCTTACTGCAGTGCAAGAGATAGCTGTTGGAGATTGGCTGGAGCCACGTCTCCCTGCTATTATGGGCGTAATGCTCACGGAATATGAGATAAACTCTTATCCGTCTATCTGTTCCTGGAGCACACAACAATGATTCGTCACTAAACTAAACCCGTCTCAATTCTTTCTCAACGGTTCATTGACGATACTGGTTCGCCCACTGCAGTCAGTTCTGGCGAAGAGGGTATGTAAAAACAGGACCTCTGTGGGGACTTCTAGTCCACAGACCAGCGTAGTGCAGCCGGTTACTGACCGTTTGATCTGGAATTCGACGAGATTCTGACATTTACTGGACTGTGGAGGATAAGATGCAAATCGATTCCTGGGGGGACTCGGCCGTATGAAGTGGTCTTCGGAAGTTGTTAATCTGGGTCTTCCACTGCGAGACCGGTCTACAACTGAGCCAGTTTTTTTTAATCGCCACCAAAGGCGACTAATGGTGCTTATAACATCATATTGCCTGGCCACTACACTTTGTGATTGTCCAGTCTGTAAGCTTCCAATAAGAATGTATCGTTGTTCTGTAGTGAGATGAGCCACACTTGCGCATTTAATTTTCAACTGGATTTATTCCAGAACTGTCAATCTTTTATAGGCATTCAATAAAATGATCATAGAGATTTGTGTTTAGTAAGTTTTACGGGATTCTCATGAACCTGTCAAGAGTTATTGCCACACATGTTGTTTTGAGCTTGAGTTCTTTTATGACCTCACGAGTCATGTGGAAGTACAATTCAAGTAAAAACGAGAAGTTAATGACCAGGTGGACACAGTCGATAGTTTGAATGATGTCCAATCAGCAAATATCTTTTATAAAAGTAACTTCAAAAAAGTTGCACTTAAAAAAACAGAATAGCGTTTTTATATGCAATTGAAATTTAGAATGGAATAATCTCCTTTGATAGCAATTTAGTAATTTGCAATTAGTTAACCATTGGTTTAGACTAAATAATGGAGGTCGTGATGACTAGATCACCAGAGCTGTGGCCACTACTATTCTGTATGGTTGTGGGTATCTGATGTAACAAAAATGAACTAACGTGTGTCGCTGAAAGGAGTGTATCTCACCATAGGTACACTTTACTTTACTAAATCAATTGCTTAGTATGTCTATGAAAGTAAATCCATTTTTCAGTACGTCTATAGAAGTATATAAATATATTGCTCAGAACCTTGCGAAAGTATATTAATCAATTTCCTAGTACAACGTCTTTGAAAGTAAATCAATCAATCAGAACGTCCAGGAAAGTAGTTCAAGCAATGGTCCAGTATGTCTATGAAAGTAAATCAAAAGAAATTCCCAGTATATCTTTAAAAGTAAATCGATCAATTGCCCAGCAACAGTACCTGGATCCAGTGTAGCTCGCTCAACAAAAAGTAAACATTTATTCGTGAGATCTTTTATTATTGTCGTGAATTTTTTTGGTCACTATTTATATTCTTGAAGTAATGTGCCAAATAAAAACACCAATGCCGATCAAAGAATTGCACGAAAAACAATCAAAATTGAACCTTTTAGGTAATAATTACCTTCTATTGAGAGATGTGTCGGACCGTCAATGGTCACGGTGCTACATTTGATATGTCAGTCGTTACCATCGACATGTAAGACATGTGGGGAAATTGGGAATTATCCTTCTAACGTGAACCATTTGACATTTTCCCGAGTTTTATTGGTTGTCAATATAAAGTATACAGAAAGAAATTCATGAAGCATGAGGGTTTCCCATGATGGCGTAGTCAACTTTCAGAAGAATGATCACCAATAGGCCAGTAGGACTATATCAATATCGAAAGTTACACGTCAACACACAGAGTACCTCTATAAATTATAGTCTAACTGACTATAAAATTTTGCTGTCAGCGTTTTTGTTTCTGTAAACATTATTCTGGTGTCCCCATGTTCGTGAAGTTGTTCAATTTCTTTACAGTTGTTGTCGATGTAGTTTTTCTTGTCCTGTCTAAATTTTCTCCGGATTTCTCTAGTTTGTTTCTTGTATTCTTCTTTTTTCTTTGTCATCTTTTAGTGATGTTAATTTGTTGGTTGTTCATTAGTTGCAATGTTGCGACTGTGATGTAATATCTTCTTTTTTGTTAATCTTCGGGGCATGTGAGCCCATGCAGATGATAATTATGAATACCTGATTTTGTTTGCGAGTTCATTTGGTATTCATCTCCTCTTGAACGGCCACCAATGTACTAAATTTGCTCTACACCTTCACACTGTATTCTGTTGGTATTGCTTTATTGTCGTATCTAATGGATCTGGTGCTTTTCGCTAACCTCTTGAGTCTGATCTCCACATTTGCTACTAATAGCTCGTGGTCGGAATATCAAAATGCCCTAGGGTAAGTCTTACAGGACTGTAGACTATAATAGACTATAATTTGTTTACTGAATTTGCCACTGAAGCCAAAAATGACATCCATTTTTCTCAATCAGGTCCGGCCTTTTTTCTAAATTGATTTTAAAAATGAAATCAGGAATGAAGCACTAAGGAAACAATTAGGGATCAAGCCAACAATAGAATACATACAGAAACAACAAGTTAAATGGTACGGCCACATAACCAGACAGAAAGAGCAACGTATTATCCAAAAAAACACTTAACAAACGATACGAAAACAGGAGGCCTATTGGACGCTCCCGTAAAAGGTGTATAGATAGTGTATTAGAGACACTCGGAAATATAACAGCAGAGGAGACAAATAGAAGGGCAAAAGACCGTACACTCACTCTCCCCTCAACACCGAAAGGTACATGAGGACAGAAAGAAGAAGAAGAAGAAAAAGAAGAAGAAGATTTAAAAAATTATATTCTCTGACTATAGCCTTCTATTCATAACTACATTTTGGTGATATTAGTAGTTGATTTATGTGTTACATTTCTCACATAAAAAGTATTTAACTGAATGTATTTATTAAATGTTACTAACATGGAATTATATAAGTGAAGAGAAGACATTGAAAAAAGGTAAGGACATGTAAATTATGTCATCACTGAACGAAATTCACAACATAAACTTCAATTTCTTCGACTTTCTCGAGTGCTCAGCAGCAGGAATGTCTCTTTTCAGAGTCCAGCAGTAATCAGTCATCATTACTGCATCCCAATGTCCTTGATACCTGGTCTCCATTTCTTTTATGTCCTGATGGAACCTCTCTTCCTGCTTGTCATTCATTGATCCAAGATTATCGGGAAACCAATCCATATGCGAGAATAAATAATGCACTTTTATGCTCATGTTGCATCCAAGGTTTTTGAAAGCAGTCAGCATATTGTTGACAACTTCTTCATAGTTACTGGCTTTGGTGTTGCCCAAAAAATTCTTTACAACCTGAACAAAGGCCTTCCATGCTTCTAATTCCAATTTGTTAATTGATTTTCAAACCCAGGATTTCTGATGAGCTGACAAACTTGAGGACCATCAACAATGCCACCTTTAAATCTCTCTATGGTTAATCCTGGAACAGCGCGGCACAAGTACGGGAAGCAGCCACCATCCTTGTCCATGGCTTTGGTGAACTGTTTAATCAAGCCAAGCTTGATATGCAGCGGTGGGATTAGTATCTTGTTTCTGTCTACCAGAGGATTGTTGACAATGTTCTTTGATCTACCCGGCACCAATTCTTCTCGTGCAGGCCAGTCCTTCTTGGTATAGTGCTGAGACCTGTTCCTACTATCCCACACGCACAGAAAGCAGGGGTACTTTGTAAAGTCAGACTGTTGTCCGAATAGGAAATTCACCATCTTCAAGTCAGCGCAAATATACCACTCGTGCTGATAATAAGAAACTTTCTCCAGAACATACTTCACCGCTTCATACTTCTTCAGTGTAGTCAAGTGAGCGAGGGGTACAGAAGCAAACTGATTGTCATTGTGAAGCAGAACACATTTTAGTGATCTCTTGCAGCTGACAATGAACAGTCTCCAATCTCTGGGTTCATAATGTTGCACTCCAAGCTTCATACTCCAAGTTTCATACCAAAATACGCATGGTAAGCTTGCTTTATGAAAGTTGTGACTGGATTCCTATTAGGAACGAGGGTGTATTCACTGCAGATGTAACAGAAGATGTTAGGCTTATTTCTGCAAGATCTTCTAGTTGAAGACATTTGAATCACTTGAAACCTTAAAAAAATGTTCCCCACAAAATTAGCAGTACTAGTAAGTTTAAACATGTGAAATCTTCATAATTTGTATATTCCAAGATATATTAAGAAATGTTGCAACATATGGCGTGAAAATACCCATACATATGACAATAAAATACTTGCTTTCTATATCATTTGTCCTTTTAAATAGGAAAAAAACACATTTGATCAAATGTGTAGAAATCAATTGTCGTTTTATTGATTGATTTGACATGGAATATGACCCATCTATAAAAAAAACATCATGTTGTGCTAGATAAAAAGAAACCTGACCTGATTTAGCAAAGCCAATGTGATTTTTGGATTCAGCACAATAAAATTATAATAAATCAGTAAAATAAAAAACATTGCAAATTTGATGTTGACCTTTAGCAATGCGATTGGTGTGGAAAGATCGTGACAAGTAAGGTCTTTGATGTTGACTGTCCACGATTTTCTTTACTATCTTCTGCTTATTCCCCTTAAACCATTCCATGTAAGTGTGTTTTTGACAAGAAATAATGTCGACATACATGTCGAAACAATGCAAGTTTTCGTTGCTTTACCACTATAAAATAGTAGAGTTACTTTCGAAACGGTCTACTGTATTTATTTAGTAAATATGTGTCTTAAGCTCTCAATAGGAAATGCGCAAATATTCGTCTATAGCACGCATTCAAAGGCATGTATCCGTCTATCCCTGTATGCAGCGAATGTCTCACAACCATACAACATAACAGAAAGTACTAGTGAGATACCTTTTGATCTTCAACCGCACATTTAACATCTAAAAGTATCTTTAAAAATCGTTTGGAAATGAGGAGAGCGGTATCAACCATTCTTCTTGTTTATGCTCTGCATGTGAAGACATTTTTTTGCCATACCGTTCAACGACATAACAGATGCATATTCCATGTCTGTAGACTCGGATAAACAAGGCTATTGTTAATATAGTAGAAGAACTGTTATAAGATAAATACGGCTGATTTTAATACAGTAACAGAACTGTGATAAGATAAGTACGGTAATGTTAATACATTAGCAGATAAGATAAGCGATGCTAATGTTAATATAGCAGCAGATAAGGTAGGCATGGCTAATGTTAATATAGTAGCAGATAAGGTAGGCATGGCTAATGTTAATATAGTAGCAGATAAGGTAGGCATGGCTAATGTTAATATAGTAGCAGATAAGGTAGGCATGGCTAATGTTAATACAGTAGCAGATAAGGTAGGCGTGGCTAATTTTAATATAGTAACAGATAAGGTAGGCATGGCTAATGTTAATATAGTAGCAGATAAGGTAGGCATGGCTAATTTTAATATAGTAGCAGATAAGGTAGGCATGGCTAATGTTAATACAGTAGCAGATAAGGTAGGCATGGCTAATGTTAATATAGTAGCAGATAAGGTAGGCGTGGCTAATGTTAATACAGTAGCAGATAAGATAAGCGCGGATATTGTTATTACAGTAACATAACTGTGATAAGATAAGTACGCTGATTTTAATACAGTAACAGAACTGTGATAAGTACGGCTAATGTTAATACAGAATCAGATAAGATAAGCGATGCTAATGTTAATATAGTAGCAGACAAGGTAAACATGGCTAATGTTAACAGTAGCATATAAGATAAGTGCGGAAAATGTTATTACAGTAGCAGAACTGTTATTAGACAAGTACAGCTAATGTTAATGCAGTAGCAGAATTGTGATAAGACAAGTACGGCTAATGTTAATGCAGTAGCAGAATTGTTATAATGTGACTTAACAAATGTGCTGTAACAGACATCTAAAACTGGTTGAACTTAATAGAGAGATAAATTAGTATAGTCATGTGCCGAGAGATCATATCATTCTAGATAAATGACGTGTTCATAGTTTGTTGTGCTTTTCATTGTCTGTCGACACGAATTATACGCAGTGACATAATTAAACAGAGTTCCCGAACAATACAGTCATGTGGGCTCCATTGGCTTTCATACGGCTAGTGTCTAGAGCAATGTTTCCCAACATGGGCGCACGCCCCACAGTAGGATAATTTGATTGTTCAGATGACAATTTCGAAAAAAATCTTTGGAGAATAATTCAATTTTTGAATTTAAAAAAAAAAAATGTATATGTTACATGGGGGAACATCAGAATTTTTGAAAGATTTAGGTAGGGCATGGTATAATTAAAAAGGATGGGAAACATTGGTCTAGAGTGACGCAATTTGGCTTTATTGTGATTTCATTGTTAACTTTGTGTTAACAGCCAATGGAAATCACAAGAAATATCCATTCCGCACTGTACAGTGATGTTTCTCAATGAATCCAAAGAACTGTATTATCCAGGGACTTGAATAAACAGTAGGGCCAGACCAGACGCATGACTCAGCACGTAGTTTTATACTAAAGAGAGCCTTGTTTAAAATTTCGGATTGTCGTATTCAAGAAATCATCACAGTATGCTCCATACGAGTGTTTAGATATTCACCCACGGACTCTTTCCTGTAATCTGGTTTGACCCAACGTCATGCTAAGTATCATAACATCTGCTTGTCTTCCGGTAATTTTCCTCCCAACCCCCCCCCAACCCCTTTAGTCAATTTTCGTCTATGTAATTGTGTCCTCCCCTATCTAAGAACTAAAATATGTCCATTTAATAACTTCCCGAACCTTGACAGTCTACAATAGAAAACCGACTGCCTAGTTGGAAATATATCCTTCTTATTGATTCATTTTACTATTTCGCACCTTTTCGTTGTACTAAAACGATAATACTTTGTTTAAAAAGGTTTAAAAGCCGTAGAAGATTGACTTCACTACTCGGTTTCCCATATGTAATCCGTTCCTCTCAACGAAGCGGCACGCCGAGAATACCACTCATAGCACGTAACTCCGTAGCTTCAAGTGATAATCCACAGGGATCTCAGAAAAAATCCACCTCCGAAAATATCCCCAGGGAGATTATACTTTGTGCGACAGCAAATGAAAATAAAGGAAATAGTCAGACGAATCATTCATCCAACATTCATGCTTGCAGTATAAATGTGTCATGTTGCATGTTCCATTGTGCCAACACTCATGGTAAACTATATTGTGTTTCAATTTCGTACTTTTATCAATTGTGGCAAAGTAGTTATAACAACATTCAAGTAATCTATTTTAATATCATGTGCTTTCCCACTGGCAACATATGCATGTGAGACTTGGATTTTAAATAAGACAATATCAAAACAATAAATTCATTTGAAATGTAGTACTAGAGAAAGATCATACAAATATCATGGGCAGAGAAAAGGAAGAACATTGACGTTTTGAAATTACTGAAACTAAACGAAGAGTGGCTTCTAAATACCATCATAAGAAAGAAGCTACCGTATTTTGGACACTTAAAGAGAAATAATGGTAGTGAAAGGTTGACTCTGGAGGGAAGATTACCGGGCGAAAGAGGAAGACCAAGAAGACGATGGACTAGCGACATCGAAGAACGTACGCACATTTCTCTGGCAAATTTTCTTGCTTGTCCGAATTACAGAGAGGCATTCAGTGTATCCACGATAACGACAACGTACTGGAAAGAATATGCCACTTTATAGGCTATATATATATATATATATATATATATATATATATATATATATATATATATATATATATATATATATATATATATATATATATATATATATATATATATATATATATATATATATATATATATATATATATATATATATATATATATATATATATATATATATATAAATTGTGAAATAATGCTCGCCAATGCTGAAAAGATGCAGGTCAAGGAACATTACATATTTAATCATTCTGTGATGAATGCCAAGATTGCGGGGAATATCATATGTAACATAACTGCAGATAGTTCAACACATAATGAACTGGGTTTCTCAGAAGTATCTGCTGCACTCCTGGCAGAGAGTGACGATCCTGGGACACTTCTGCACTGAAATGCCTCCATTTCGGGAACAAAACATGCACCCGTAATGTCCCTAACACAACTATGCTTTGTGTGATTATTTAATATCGAATGAAAGCCTCCAGACGAAGCACGATTATTTATATCTAAGGCAAGAGTCTTATACGAGATTCAAACTTACCTATGTTATTCAACTGAGCTGGTCCTGAGCTTTTGTCAGAAAGGATATGGGATGTCAAGAGCTACATGCTCACAGTTAAAGAAATTATTTCAATATCATAATAAACATCATAATCCTAACATTACATATTTTAAAAAAAATACAAACCATAGAAGTAATTATATTTACAAGTAAAATACGGTTAATTTTAACCAGAGACTATTCACCTTCATAATAAATCCTTCATTGTTGACGTCTTGTTTAAACCTTCGTCCTTCGAACAATATTCGCATGTTGTCATCCTAAACAAAATTCAGAAAATTCGTCGTGCAGAAACTTAACATTAAGACAAATAAAGTGGATTCAACGGGTTGTTAAATAAGTGTCTGAACTTTCAGTTGTACAACTAGTTGTTTTAGAACAGAGTTTGCCATTTTGTAAACAGTTTGATACAGACAAGCTGCTGCACGAATTTGGTTAAGCGATTCGAAATAAAACATGAAAACATAAATTAACATTTCATTCAAATTCAGTGATGTGTTCTTTCTGTTTGGCTAATTTTCAGAAGAGACAACCCCCAAAGTATGTTATAACAAGCACATTATAGATAGGACTATTTCATATAACAATAAATATGATATGCGTGTGTCCGTCACGGTTATCGGGAAATTATCATTCATTAAATGTATATATAGTAGTTTGGCATAACAGTATAATCATATTGTATTTATAAAGTTGAATGCACAGTTTGCATTGTGAGTGTTAATTGAATTCACAGTTTTCACAGTGAAGTTTATCATCTAAAAATGACAGTCTGTAAAAATAGCACATTGCACATGGTTTTATTATTACGTTACCGAATGAAGCTGTATTCTAACTTCTTCTTCTCTTCTGTGTTCACCAGCTGTGGTCATGCTATATTGTCATTCCCGTCGTCAAGACGAAGTCCACCGTCTTCTCCAGGTCAGAGCGGCTGCCCCATAGCTTTTGCCTCACGTCAGTATCCTCTGGCCAGGTCTGCTGACTCTGGTCTTCGTATGTTAAGTAGTCCTGAAGTATGTGTTCCGGAGTCTGGGTTCAGGATCCACATGGACATTCATCTGTGTATGAGATCCTAAATCGGTAAAGGTGACCCAACAGTCTGAAGGGGCCTGTTCTAAGGCGAAATATTGTGGTCTGTTAATATCTTTTGAGATGTATTGCGTCATATTTGTATTCCACTTCCATTTGTTACTTCCACTTTGCTCACTATGCAATGCTATTTTACTCGACTCTAACATTTTATTTAATTACAGTAAGCATATAGTAATCAAATAATCTGAAAGTAGCGTTTAATGTTATCGAAGTGGTAGTTGATGTTACTTATCTGGATAGCGTCGTTGACAAAACAGGAGGAATAGAACAAAACTAGAATTATCAAAGGCAATACAACATTTATATTTAAAGAATTTTCACAGAGAAGGATATATATTAGAATCCTATTACGTATCCTATTACGACATTTCTCTATCCTCCAGTTAGATCCTATCTCCAGTCCTGCAATTCCCTCTCTTCCACTAGTCGCTTTTCGGAGGGACAGAAACCTTCGGGATCTATTAGTTCATTCTCGTCTGCGCACTTCTGCAGGTCAACTAGGAACTGTCCCTTGTCATCGAAATTGTTTGACTTGCCCTTTTGTTATTCTCACTCCCATGTCACAGTTTCCTAAATCACACTTTGATATTCAGGATTCTTTTTCATGTTTGTCCCGTAATTTAATATACTCTATCATATGTAAGCGTTGTGATATGAAGTATATTGGTGAGAATGGTAGACGTTTAGCAGATAGATTCGCCGAACATTTGAGAGATATCACGAATCATCGTGACTCCCCAGTTGCTAATCATTTCAACAGCCCGCCACATCATGGTAGCTCTGATGTCTCTGTAACCGGTTTGTTACGTTGTTATACCGGTGACCGGCAACGCCAGTCCTTGGAATATCGTCTCATTTGTCATATGGGAGTCTTGCAACCACACGGAATGAATATTAATCACCGTTTTGTTTGAGGTACCCATCTTTTCTTTATACCCTCTACTCCCGTATTGCACTGATTCTTGTAATTATTTGTCTTTGTAGACTTTCGTGAGTAATTATTTTTGTGTTTGCCGTACTTCTATATAATTCCTTTATGTCTTCTTTCGTTTGTGTATGTCAATATGTGATTATTTTGTACTCTGCCATTTTGTTATTGTTAGGTCATTTACATATTTAGATTTTGATTTCCTCGTTGTTGTTGCAGTTGTCTCTTTGATGGGTGCCCACACATGTATATTTATTTGTGTATGCATTTTGTTTTGCATGGTTCTATGTGTCCACGCAGTTACTTTGGGCCACGCATTTGTATGTGTACATATGCAGTTGTTGTGGCATTATCTTTATGTGAACGAACGTTTGTATTTGCATTGATATATGTATGTGTTTCTGTGTGTACGAGTGTTCATGTTGTTGTTTTTATTTATATGAGAAGGTGTTTGTGTGGATGCATGTTCATGTTTATGTATATGTATATATATATATATATATATATATTTATGTGAGCGCTTGTTTGTGTTGGTGCACGTGTCTCCGTTCTGTGTCAGTATGTGTGCCTGTTCTGGTGTGGGCCCTTTCCTGTGTGTGGATACATTTGCATGCCTGTGCGTTTTGTGTGGGTGTCCTTCACACATCTGTGTCCATTTTGTTATGTATTTATTTCTTAGCTCTTGGTGTGTTTATACATTTCTATGTATGTTTGGGTTTGGTTTTGTATATATGTTTATGTCTGTGTTTGGTTTCGCATTCATTCCGTGCGTTTGCAAGTGATGATTCTTCTTGTGTCCTTCCTTCCCCGGGCCCGCTCACCCCACCGCCGCACGACCTCATCATTGCTCATTTATCGTTGTCGTATGCCGTTCTGGTTGGCGTGGGTGACCATGGTTCTCTGTTCACAGTGTTGTTGTCGGGATCGTTGTTTCCAAGCCTTGCTAGGTTGTTACACGAATATTTTCTCGCGTCCCCATCTGTCTCTTCCCTTCAGTCTTGCCTGTTGTGACTATATTCTTAAAACCTGCCTGTCTGATAAAGTGACAAAATGGGGTATTTTTCTTATCTTTTTCTTTTATTATTCTTGCACTCATTATAAACATCCCAACTACATCTATAGTGCCTCTAATTTCCCACTTTCGGTTTGTTTATAATGAATGCACGCATTTTCTCTTTTACTAGATGCGTTGCCATCCCTGCGTTATGGAGACGGGGCTTGATGAAATCTAGTCATCTATTTTGTTCTTTATTTTGTTGTTTTCTGTTTGTCTCTTGAAAAAGTTTCAATTTGAGCCGATACGTGGAGAATTATCCTGTTTAGTTTTATTGTATGCTTTTTATTAAATATACTTTTTAAATATATTTTTATTAATAGGCAAGGTAAGTGTTTTAGTAACCTATTTAATTCATTTTGCTTGACTATATATTAGAGGAAGCTGATGGATTTTTCTGGGGTATATTTGAACTTTAGTCATGCGGTACTAGTTGAAATCAATACAGAAGTCAATAAACAATAATGAAGAAGAATAGAAATGCAATACCTGATTTTGGATGGAAGGATTATGAGGCTACAACTTTCTGTTATGTAATAAATATACACGCACGCGCAGAGCATACAACCTTCAGTTATGTGATAAATATGTGTGGCAGGCGAAAGCTGTACAGAGAGTTGTTGCACACGCATGTGCAGAGCAAATTCGAAATGACGACTGCAGTTGTGAGGATATCCTTTTTTTTGGGGGGGGGGATGATTTTCTGCCAATGATATTCATAAGAAAATTGTTTCTCTTCATTCTAAGAAATGCATGAAACGGTATATAACTGTAAAGTAAATTTTCACAAGTACTAGCATGGACTTGCTGATGAAAAACTATCTGGGTATCCTGTTGAAACTGCAGCGGAAGCTACTACGCAGCGCGTGGAGATGATGATCGAGTTGACAGCCAAATAACGGTAGACAGGGTGGCAATCGCAGAAAGGTGTTTCATGGTGTAGTTTACAGCATATTGCATGGCCAATAAGGTGTTCGCATGATTCACTTTGCAGTATAATGCATGGCCAATAAGGTGTTCGCATGATTCACTTTATAATGCATGGCCAATAGGGTGTTTTCATGATTCACTTTACAGTATAATGCATGACGTATTGAAAGTCCAAAAAATGTGCTCAAGATGGTACCTAACGAACTGATTTACACACAAATAATACAGAGAATTGGCTTGTCTTTCCAGAATGTTTGTCGATATGCAAATAAAGGAGACGCCATGCTGGAGTGTATGGTATGGGTCACATGGTATGAGCGCATGAATCGCTGGACTAACAAGCAACCAACAATGATATTTATATATCCTTAGAGCCTTCGAGAAACACATACCATATGAAAGTGGACCAATGAATAACTAATGTTCAGAAGAACTGTTCATTCGCACAATGGAAGAAGCTCACCACACATAATAGCGTTATACGTCTCTTCCATGACGAAACATCTTGTAAGATTGTACACGAGGGAATAAAGAATTGCATTATTTAGTCATTTGTTGCACGTGAGGAAACTAAGAAGGTTATTTTAATTTAAAATATGTGCTCACTGCGTAGAACTGAAATCCAACAGGTAAAGCGTGAAACGGGGTAATACATTTTGTTGCAAAACTTTATTACCCCGTTTTATGTTTTACCATGTGTTTATTTAGTTGTTGTACAGGGTTGAATTGAGAAGGTTATTGATAATTTCGTTGTTGTACAGGGTTGAATTGAGAAGGTTATTGATAATTTAGTTGTTGTACAGGGTTGAATTGAGAAGGTTATTGATAATTTAGTTGTTGTACAGGGTTGAATTGAGAAGGTTATTGATAATTTAGTTGTTGTACAGGGTTGAATTGAGAAGGTTATTGATAATTTAGTTGTTGTACAGAGAGAAAACCTCTCTCAATATAATGCAATAGACAGTGGTGACACATCTGTATTTTTCACACTAGTTATGTGGTTTTTAGCCATTGTTGGAGGCTGGGGGAGGGAAGGGGTGAGCTTGGTTTTAATAGTTATTGGAGTTGTTTCTAAAACATGAATGTTAACCGTGCTATTTGGTAGACTTATCGTTCTTCCGTCAATATTATTTAATGTTTACATCATGAAAAAACCCAGAACTGAATTAAGTCAATAGTCTAAAAAAATCATCTATAACTGTCAGGAATTCAGTACCTGCTTTATTATGTCAAAAACGATTCCCCTTCCACTAAGAAATTTAATGCAGAAAAGGTAGGACAAAATTGCATGAAATATTTCTTTTTTTTGGGAAAAACATTGCAAATACAATTGCACTTCTATATAAAATATTTTGTAGTTGACGTCTACTTTATTCAACCTTTCCTTTCTCGACAACTATCAAACTATTTCAGACCCCCTTCCCTTCGTGTTGGCATAATTTATGGACAGCCCATATAACACTAGCTGGCTCGGTATGCTTGCAAATATTTTGGGAAGTAATTGTGCTGTCTGGAAACACCTGCTTGCATCAATCAATCAAATGATCATCTTACGAAAAACGGAGTTCATGTGCTACAATAAACCCCATCAACAGTTATCTCCGCTTTAACAATTTGGCATTGAACTGACGAATGTTTCAGTTTGTTGGAAAACTTGTTAAATGTTCAACGTTTTGCTTTTGGCTTTTGAATATTTTGTCATGTGCTTCCACGAGATTTTATCTATGAATAAAGTTGTCTTGTCAATGTGCAGTAATAGAATGGTGGCAGAATCAGGCTCGTTTTCAAACATGTAATTCCATGGTAGCTATCTATTCCTGCCAGACAACGGGCTGATATCACTGGTTCGCGTTAATCTCCGCTGTCACTAGGATATTATGATGTTGCTAGATATACGATCTCAGGACGCGTGGCTAGAGTACTACCTATACTGCCGACTTTCTCTGTTTTGTGGCTAAGTCACTTGTCCTACAATTAGGTGGCGTAATTCGAAATAGACGTAGTGATCTATGTAGGTCTAGAAATTATGTCATTGCTAAAGAGTGTGTGCTGAGGGAAATACTAGTCAGTTTCATGTCAAACCACTATCTATGAAGCTCAGTAAGAAATGGTAAATTAGCCTGATATTGCTACAGTTCATAACAATTATCAACATACATAATTACATTATATATAGTTAATTCTAATATAACAACGTCTTTAAATTTATATTGTAATAATCTAAAATATCAACTACCTTAAATATTACATTATTAGAAGCTAAAATAACATATGCCTTCCACTTTACGTTACAAGAATTCGATATAATAACTAACTTCAACCTTACATTACAGGAATCAAATATAATAACCATGTTCAAATGTACATTACAACAACCTGGTGTAACAACTACATTCAGATTTACATTATAAAAATCGAATATAACAATCAGCTTCAGCTTTACATTACAAGAATCTAATATAACAACTAGCTTGAACTTTAGACTACAAAAATATAATATAACGAGTACCTTGAGCTTTACATTGCAAGAATTTAATATAATAACTATCTTTAGTTTTACAATATAAGAATCTAAAATACAATCATCAGCACACACTATTATAACTTTTTCTTTGTTTACAAAATGCCGATATTTCAATAAATAATACATTAATAATAGAACTACCTTTCACTATTGTTACAATAGCAGGCGTCCATGCATAAAATACGCATTAAGAGCCTCCTTAAAGAACCACTAAGTAGGTCCATGTGTCACAAACCACTTGATTATCTGCGCTGACATTAAATAGGCTGTAAACCCATGACATGGGATTATCCCTATGACTGCTCTTAGAAGATGCATTTTTAGGTTCAGTATTATGGCCAAAAAAATTAAGTCAGGGAAGTTAAAAAAAATACCAGAAAGGATCAAAAGTCGTAGAGGACTGACTTCACTGTACTAAATTGTCCATATATACTCCGTCACTTTCAAAGAAGCGGTTCGCCGCCTTCAGCTTAACCACTACTTTAGAGAGATCCCCAGACAAGGAAGTTTAAACCGGTATAAGCAATTACGAGACTTGCGATGGATCATATAATATCTGTAATGAAATAATTTCGTCAGCCGTATTATGTTCTTATGTTTCGGAAAATGTTATGGCTAAATGTAGTTTTTAATGGTAAACTTTCAAAATAAATTCAGCAATCTCTATGTGGTCCACTCAGACTTATCATCAATAAATCACAGCTAACGTCATGTGGTCCACTCAGAAATGTCAGCAATAAACCAGATACTTACTCTAATCTTTCCTTTCGCGGAATCATATATTAAAATTAATAATTTTTGTGAAGCTTTTTTTTTTATGCTTGGTGGGCCGGTAAAATGTCGTGAGAAAATGAAAGAAGAATGAGTAATATCGAATATCTAAACGAGTGTTCTAAATCAGTGGTTCATAACCTGCTTACCTTGTTTCATTTTGAGCTACATTTATCTAGGTAAACTAAGTAGGAAAATTATGATTTTCATATAAATAAGATAAGAAAATTATTTCAATAAGATAATTATGATAAATATTACTAACTAGGAGAACTACGTAGAGGGTCCCTGAAATGTTGACGAGGGGCAAGGGGGTCAAATAATGCCAAATACATGCTGACGTTTATTGGCAACCCTTAAGTAGTGTGTCCATTATTTAATGAGTCAACATACCTATCTAATACGGACATAATGTCAATATACCTCACTAACACGGACAAAAAGGGCAATACACATCCATAATTTGGACATACGGGAAATATACCTAATTAGCACGGAAATAAAGTCGATATACCTCTCTAATTCGGACAAAAGGACAATCCTCCTCTCAAACATGGCGAAACTAAAGGCAATATGCATCACTAAATCTAACAAAAGGACAATATTCCTTTCAAACACGGACACAATGGTAAAATACTTTTATAACAGGGACATAAGGGCAATATACCTCTCTAACACGGACATAAGGGCAAACTGCCTCTCTAACCACATAAGGAAAATATACGTCGCATGTCTCTTGTCTTGGTGGTGCGCTATGCTATACTGTAACTTGTCCTTCTTGTG
Organism: Meghimatium bilineatum; assembly: GCA_034231615.1. Taxonomy (NCBI): domain Eukaryota; kingdom Metazoa; phylum Mollusca; class Gastropoda; order Stylommatophora; family Philomycidae; genus Meghimatium; species Meghimatium bilineatum. Next base: position 29,975,370 of record CM067299.1, on the reverse strand, counting down.
ATGTTACTCTCTCACTTGTATCTCTGCCTGCATCTTCCTCGTCTTCTCTAGACCTTTCCTTCAATTAAGGCTTTCATCAAGTTGCCATGTCTTTTAATATGCTCAAAATATTTTATTTGTTTGATTTTTAGCTCTTTCTTCATATTTAATGATTTAGAACCTCTTTTGTTTGTTTTATTCTCTTTCCATGATTTTCTCCCTATTCTTCTATATATCCATATCTGTAAGGTATCAATTCTGTCTTCTAATTGTTTGTTTAGTATCCATGTCTCTGAGCCATAGATTAATTGCGGACTTGAGAAAGGCGAGGCTGACTGAACGTGGCTACAATTATTTTCGTGCTGGACATGTAGGTGTGCGAGGCAATGAAAGAGCAGAGAAACTGGTGTCATGCGCGATTGTTAGACAGAGCGATGAGGCAATGGATTGAGCTGACGTTTTGAACTTCATAAGAGATATAGCACGCGAACGTGAGACTAGTGTGGATGATGATTCCTTTTTAATGGCTAGGATTAAAGATCAGAGTTTGAAATGTGGTGTTGCGAGAAATGAACATTTTAGAGGGCTCAGAAGAATGATGGTCCATTAGCATAGGATCAATACTGTCAGCAGAATTGTAATGGTGGATACACTTAGGAAGAGATCAAAGCAACTAAGGACGTGTTCGGTTTGCAGTGATGATGATCCGACGACTAACTAACTAACATTAATATAGAATAGATGTAGCATTTTATAGTCCTGATTTTAGCATGTTTCTAATTTGTTTAGATGTTACTATTTTCCTCATGTCATTGAGAGCACTTTTAGCCATTTCTATTCTCCTTTGAACGTCTGTTTCACATCTGCTGTCTTACTTTTCTAACACGGTCTTTAGGGCAAAATGCGATCTCACCTTTAGTGGAGATTTGCTTCGTGCTTTCGTGTTCCAATTCTTTGTAGTGTAGCTAGAAAACATGTCCTTTACCAGGATATTTATGCGCATTGATCTGACGTAGCGATATATATCTCTGAATATATGACATGACATGCGATTGTCTTATTGCATCGCTACACTACAAGCGCGGTGACCAATTATTCATCGCATCAGCCAAGATTATTGACAATATGTGAGATCACCTCACATAACTATTGGAGAGAAGGACGTTGAAAATACTGCATGGGAAATCCATTCTATTTTAAGTAATAATGGACCCTGTCAATAACGACCACAGTTAGCCCTTTTGCATATCTAGATGGCTGTGTCTCTAATCACGTAAGAACTCTAGCGACTGAACTACACTAGTAATGAGTCTCTACTTTCGACTCACAAATATGCAGATCCATTTTTCTCTGTGTTATGTGTTTTACATACACTGATACATAGACACAAGTTACGGGAACGGCGTGGGTGGGAGGAACAACAAATAAACCTGTCGCAAGAGCCAGAGTTATGCCCCGATGTCGACGTCTGTTTCGTAAGCATTAGACTCGAAATACCATCGAGTCGGGTGGCTGCTGGAACAGAGGACGAAGCACTTATGGGAATGTCCCATGTGCTGTGAGGCCAGTTTCTAATCAATAATCAAGATAGAAAAAAGCGTACACATAATCAAACATAATCACTCACACACGAATGTAGAAAGAAAATATACTACACTAAAAAAGAAGACCCTATTATCAATACACACACACACACAAACTGTAATTCATATATGTTGCCAGGACCCAAAGGGAAAAAAAAGAATAGCAATACTGTGATATCCATCTATGTCGTAAGAGGTGAATGAGGACGTTTAGGGATGAATTTAGCCGTCCAATCCCACTCCACAGAGTAAAGTGACTTAATGTCTTGCTGAAGTAGGATGTGCTCTGCGGAAATGCTCATATATCGCTATCAAGCTGTAAACCATGCCACTGCACATTCTGTATGGACTGTATCCTGATAATCTGCTGGAATTTGAGAACGACAGAAGAGAAGCGTACACACACAAGAAAAAGTATTCGCACAACCAGCACCCACACATAAGTGTACACATACACACTCACACAGATGCAGAAACACACGGAAGCACGCAAACATGCACACATAAACGTAAACATACCTATCAATATACACACACATACACGTGGACATCTCTATCAGCACACACACATAAATATAAACATCCCTATAAACACACACATACACGTGAACATCCATATTACTACACACATACACGTGAACATCCCTAGGAACGCGCTTACATGCAAACATCCCTATCACTACACATACACGCACACATCCCTATCAACACATTTCAACACGTGAACATCCCTAGGAACGCGCTTACATGCAAACATCCCTATCACTACACATGCACGCAAACATCCCTATCAACACATTTCAACACGTGAACATCCCTAGGAACGCTCTTACATGCAAACATCCCTATCACTACACATGCACGCAAACATCCCTATCACTACACATACACGCAAACATCCCTATCAACACATTTCAACACGCAAACATCCCTATTAACCACACTTACACGAAAACATCCCTATCAACCACACTTACACGAAAACATCCCTATCAACCACACTTATACGCAAACATCCCTAACACTACACATACACGTGAACATACTTATCAACACACATGCATTCATATATAACATCCATTAGACACACACGTATAAACGTAAATATCAAAATGAAACACACAAACGCTTAGAGCTATAACGACAGATACAATTATATAAACGTCAACATCCGCAAATATCTCAAAAGCTGCCTAATCGTGAACATCCCCAATGACACGCATGCATAAACGTGAACGTCCCTATCACCATACACATACATTTGAACATCTATATCAACACACACATACATACACTTGATCGTCTCTATCACCACACACATCCATAACAAGATACACACGTGTAAACACACACACACACACACATATATATATATATATATATATATATATATATATATATATATATATATATATATATCATAATAAAACACATACACACGCAGGGCAATAACGATACACACATCGATATAAACCTGAACATCTATAAATGAACAAAAACGCCTAATCGGGAACATCTCTAACACCACACACAAATAAACCATGAATATTCATAGTACACGCACATACCCACACAAGTACATACACGCATCCACTTACAAGAACACGCACAGTCAATCATACATACACATTCAGCAAGCATATACACATCCATATGAACACTCAAACACACGCACATACTCGCAGGCAGAACTAATGACTGAATGAATGAGACTTTATTTCAAAGAAATATCGTTATTCATTTATTCTACTTTGCTTATTTTTTCTCCAAGTATTAATCATTGATTTCCTTTTTCTAATCTAGTTTATTGCTACTTGTAAAATTGAAAGAATTGAACCCTACTTTATGAGGAAAACTTTTTTACACATCTACATATTGTCAAGACACATATGCTCACATATTTATGAAAGAGAAAAGTATTCTTGAATTACGCATGCGATTGTCCACACTGACAGAATGACGTATGCGCTCAATTCCCGTTCTACGTAGCCAGTTCTAATTGACCAGGTTGTCGCCATCAATGGATATTTCCTTTTATCTCCTTTTTTTCATACCGCTGGAGTTCTAGGGATGTGAAAGGAATCATGCATTTAAAGGCTGATAGAAAGAGGTTATCCTACGTTATTTTATTTATTAGCTCACAAGTAATTGTAACGGCTCATAAATCTCAGTGACTTGTTCATCTTTTGTCCTGAGAATGTAGTATCGGTTGTCTTTTTTCTAAATCCACGAGGAATAAATGGCAACAACTATCGTTTTTCAATGAGATTTCTGTGTTATGTTGACACCTTCATCTTCACACACGAAGTTACAATTATATTTTTGAGTTGCTTTGACTCCTTCTTCTGCGCAAACGAGGTGACAATGATATTTCTGCGTTGCGTTGACTCCTTCATCTGCATACACGAGGTAACAATGATATTTCTGTGTTGCGTTGACTCCTTCATCTGCACACACAAGGTGACAATGATATTTCTGTGTTGCGTTGACTCCTTCATCTGCACACACGAGGTAACAATGATATTTCTGTGTTGCGTTGACTCCTTCATCTGCACACACAAGGTGACAATGATATTTCTGTGTTGCGTTGACTCCTTCATCTGCACACACGAGGTAACAATGATATTTCTGTGTTGCGTTGACTCCTTCATCTGCACACACAAGGTGACAATGATATTTCTGTGTTGCGTTGACTCCTTCATCTGCACACACGAGATGACAATGAGATTTCTGTTTTATGTTGACTCCTTCATCTGCACACACGAGGTGACAATGGATGTCCTCTCTTCGTTTGCTCTTTGTATGGTCTTGCTATGGCATGTCATAAACTAGGTCAACAATTATGGAGGGGGTCTCGACAAAATTGACACTTATTGCCAAGGAAGAGTAGGTTGTTGACAAAAGCTGACGTAAACAATGCTGTTTTTATACACCAGTCAAACAGTTTTTATTTTGTATTTTTCCTCTAAAAATGTGAAATACAATATGTATTTGTGTCTTATGAACATTTTTTTAAATTAACGGTGGAGGGTTACATTTAATTTGTTGACATAATTAAGGGCAGGGGTCCCTCAATTGTTGACAGTTGTTAACAAAAGAGAAGGTCATAAATTGAAATAAAAACAAATTGTTGCCGTCGTTTATGAACATCCAAATAACCTGCAACTTTCTATCTGGGTTCCATTCAGTGCTTGCCTAATTATGTTGTCCAGTTTATTTATGTACTATCCGTCTCAATTTTATTTAGTTTTATTATCTATCTACACCGAAACTGGTTTGTACATTTTTAAAATTCATCATTTGGTATCAACCCTGGCCATCTGATGAAAAGTATGTCTCGCAGACAAGTATTGATATCAAAATGAACAAAAATAGGTATGTGTTACCAAAATAAGTCGACAAAACGACCTAATAACGAGACACAATGACAAACGACGTTTCAACTAAAAGATCTTCATCAAGAAAAACAAAAGGCCACAGTAAAGAAATCTTACATAGAGACACAAATGGTAGTGATAGGCAAGAAAAAAGGGGAGAGAGACAATAGCGAATGGACGACGGAGGAAGCAAAGATAGGGCAACATGACAGGGGAAAAGAGGATGTGAGGGGAAAATATAGGTGGTAAATATGTAGGGGGAAGTGCACAGAAAAAGTGGAAATAGATGAGATATAATGCAGATAAAATAAAATAAAGTGAAAATAATTATCTCCATAGTAGTCGGCGGTGAAAAAGGAATATAGACCAGAGATGCCTAGTTAAATATCAATCAGTAGTCAGTTCCCATACGTTGAAGGACACGGAGACGAGAAAGACAACCGCAGACAGTTAGGGACAATAAAAGCGGATAAAGGCCGAATAGACAAGGACATGGAATTAAAAGAACGCGCAACAAACAAGAAGGTAGAAGCCAAAAATATGGGGGTGGTGGACAGTTATCTGTATCCAGGATTCGAAACATGGCCTATAAAAACATATAAAAGGAGATAAGGGCGTGCTGAGTTGAAAGGGGGGATTAAAAAGGGATAAATAAAGAGGCGAGAAAGATGAAGAGAAGTGAAAGTGGCAGATCGATGTGGGCCCCAAATTAAAACGGATATACGTCACGCAAGGAAGGAATGAGGAGTAGAGGTGTGGGCCCAATGGACGCAGGGTAGGCACAGCTGAAAACGTGGGAAATCCATCACGGAAAAGCGCGTCGTAGGAAGGTATGAAAAAGGCTATATAGGAATACCTGGGAAAAAGGTGCCGAAGAAAAGGTCACCAATGTAGGTGGATAATAAAGGAGCAGGAAACAAAGGCCGTGGCGGAAGGAGGCAGACCCGGAACTACAACCAAGGCATCTGAAATTGTAGGATGGCGCAAGGGGTAGGGGTTGGTTTGTCAGGTTGTCATAGGTGACTAGTTGGTGTCATGGCACCACCATATTGTGGTCAGTGGAGATCGGTGTGGCAGAAGTCCGGATGAAATATAACGGAACATGGACCAAGGTCACAGTGGAAACGACAATTACCTTTTATGTCAGGTGTTGGAAAATGACCGGTTGCATAAACTGAAGATTATATAATGATAAACCAGCCACACATCGTAACCCCTATCGCAACCCCTATGAGGGTATTGCTCGCACTGTACACTAGCTCATTTATAGGAAACAATGATCATCGGATAGATCCTTGAACCACCAATACACGATCCCTTAGTATGGGCCATGTGCCGTGGGTGCGAAAATGTTAGATGAAACGAGGTTCATGTCTGTGTGATACCAACCGTAGGTCGCAACCCGTTTGTAGGAGTTGTTCGTACGGCACGCTGGCTCCATAGAAAGACATAGGTGGGACCACTGTCTCCGAGCCACCCTAGTTCCAATGTAGCAGGACGACTGTTGGCGCTGCAGACATAGTATGCTCGTGAAAAGGAGGGAGGGGGTATGGCTTCCCCCACTCGAGCTGTGCCGTCCATGCGTCCCTTTGGGCACCTTCCTATCACATATTTCTTCCTTGTGTGACGTATCTCCGTTTGATTTTGGGGTCACGTCGATCTGCCACTTCCACTTCTTCTTCTTCGCCTCTTTATTTACCCCTTTTTATTCTCCTCCCTTCTCTCAGGCACCCCATTCTCATTTTCTTTTATATGTTTTTATAGGCCATTTTGTTCGAGTCATGAATACATATAACTGCCCCCCCCTATTTGGTTTCTACGTCCCTGCCTTACACTTAGTTTCTTGTCTGCTGCGCGGTCTCTTAAATCAATGTCCTTGTTGATTCAGCTTTTGTCCAATTTTATTGCCTCTAATTGCCCACATGTATTTTTCGCCTCCACGTCCTTCAACAGGTGGGAACTGGCTACTGTTTACTATTTTACCTAGCATCTCTGATCTATACTCTTTTTTCACCACCGACTACTATCGGAATATGTATTTTGAATTTATTTTGTTTTACTTGAATTATATTTCATCTATTTCCACATTTTCTGTTGTAGTATAACATTTTGTTTTATCTTAATGTGAATGTGTACTGTAGTATAGCATTTGGTTTTTATCTTCTTCTTCTTCTGAGTTCGTTCTCAAACTCCTGCAGATTAGCAGGATGTAGTCCGGAGAACGTAGTTCTGCGTAGTGTCATGGTTTACAGCATTGCTGCGATACCTGCGCCTTTCGGCCTGACACATCCGACTTCAGCATTGCTTTGGGTCGCTGACCCTATATGGGATGGGACATCCAACTCCATCCCATAACCTCCTTAGTCGCCTTTTACGACATGAGTGGAAGGTAAACAGTGTTGCTATTCTTTGCTCCCCTTTCCGGCCCCGGCAACACACGGGCGGGTTTTATCTTAGTGTGAATAACTACTGTAGTATAGTATTAAGTTTTATCTTAGTGTGAATAACTACTGTAGTATAGTATTTGGTTTTATCTTAGTGTGAATAACTACTGTAGTATAGTATTTGGTTTTATCTTAGTGTGAATAACTACTGTAGTATAGTATTTGGTTTTATCTTAGTGTGAATAACTACTGTAGTATAGTATTTGGTTTTATCTTAGTGTGAATAACTACTGTAGTATAGTATTTGGTTTTATCTTAGTGTGAATAACTACTGTAGTATAGTATTTGGTTTTATCTTAGTGTGAATAACTACTGTAGTATAGTATTTGGTTTTATCTTAGTGTAAATGAGTACTGTAGCATAATATTTGGTTTTATCTTAGTATGAATGAGTACTGTAGTATAGTATTTGGTTTTATCTTAGTATGAATGAGTACTGTAGTATAGTATTTGGTTTTATCTTAGTGTGATTAACTACTGTAGTATAGTATTTGGTTTTATCTTAGGTACAACCATGGATGGTTACATTTTTATGGAACACCTTGATTAATCACACCTTGAACAGGAATTATCTCAGTCCCTTACGTTTCTGCTTAAGATAGGTATTACCAGCATGGTCCATGGGACATATTTTTCTGTCCCATCCCATTCCATCCCATGGCAATTTATGCCTGTCCCATCCCATCCCATGGGATCACTATTATAATATTAATATGGAATATATTTAAAATAAAATTATGAAATTTATGAAAGTTTATGTTTAGTGTCTACTAAATAGGACTACATATACAAAGAGACATGCAAAATGACAACATTTATTAACTTTATGACAATTCAGTATCATTCTGACACTCTCATTTTATTAGACCATTTCTGAGTCTCGCTGCTCATTCAGCACATTATCAATTTCCCGCTGATCGACTGCTTCTACAAATTCAGTTAATTCGGGTAATCCGTGAACCATTTCCACAATGTTCATCTTACATGCAAATCTGATGTACACAGAGTTTATAACGAGAGCTGGTGACATCCGTTTTCGTAACTTACTCAACAATAATCCGGCCGCACTAAATAAGCGCTCTACTAGACAAGCCTTTAAATACATGGGAAATACAAATATGTCCTGTCCCATCCCATCGCATGGGACGTTTCCCAGGGGAATCCCATGGGAATAACATTCCTATGGACAAACCTGGGTATTACTATAGTAATAATGTACTCATTCTTTTTCTTCTTCTTCTGCGTTCATCTAAAATCCTGCCGATTAGCATGGTGTAGTCTAGAGAATGGAATAAGTTGTATCATGGTTTCCAGCTTGGCTGCTATATCCGCTCCTTTCTGCCTGATACATCCAACTTCAGCATAGCTTCGGTGGATCAATTTGACATTCGATGGGATGGGAACAGCCACAGCCACCACAAAAACCGCATTAGTTGCCTCTTGCGTGACAGGTAAGAGTGTCACTATTCTTTGCTTCTCTTCCAGTCCCCGGCAACACAAGTGCACATACGTACTCAATTATATATAAATGATCTTGTTATTGTTTTCATTTCTTTTCGAATGCATCTTGTCTGTTCTCTATAACGTATATGATACGATTAAACTATTCGCAATGTATGTACTGGTGTCAAGTAGTCGAACAATTAAGCCAGTAAAGGTCAAAGAAAGAAATCAAATCAACTTCCAAAATGGTATCTCATGAAACGGAATATGTTACGTAGAAAATCACAGGTGTCACAGACTCTATGTAAATTGCGACTTACCAAAGTCAATTTCAAGTTTCTCATGGAAATAACTTTATTTTTTTAAATATAAAAACTTTTGCCTATTTGGGAAACACCATCAACAAAGACATAGAAGCAGGTGAGGATGTTGACAACAGCATTAGCAAGGTCAGATTTGTTTTCTGCCCGTTTTGCCCAATATGGGATTTCTCAACATTGATTTTATAAAACAAAGTTGGGCTGTTTTATATAAATGTCAAACCTTTAATGAATTATGTTTCCTCTCACGTGGAATGTGAACCAAACAAAAATCATCCTAACGTACTTAACGTTTATTTATCAATAAATGTGGATAAAAGTTCCTTGTCGAGTAATAACCCTAAACAGGAAATAGGTGGTTGGGGTAATACAATGAAAATATGAAAATGAGCAAAAATAAGTATAAGTGTTATCAAAATAAGTCAAAGAATAGCCTAACAACGATACACAGTGATAAACGACTTTTCGACTAAAAGCCTTTCATCAGCACAAGCAAAAGATCACAGTAAATAAATCCTACATAGATACATATATTGTGCTGATCGACGGAAAACAAGGGGAGAGCGACAATAGCGAATGGGCGACGGAGGAAGCAAAGATAGGACAGCATGACAGGGAAAAAGAGGATGTAAGGGGATGATAGAGAAGGTAGGTAAGTAGGGGAAAGTGCATACAGTACTTATTCACACTAAGATAAAACCAAATACTTTACTACAGTACTTATTCACACTAAGATAAAACCAAATGCTTTACTACAGTACTTATTCACACTAAGATAAAACCAAATGCTTTACTACAGTACTTATTCACACTAAGATAAAACCAAATACTATGCTACAGCACGTATTAACACTAAGATAAAACCAAATACTATGCTACAGCACGTATTAACACTATACTATAAGTCATTAACGATGATCATGCGCTCGCCAGAACAATAAAGATGTGCGTACTCTAGGAGATAGACGGAGTGTTGATGAAGAAACCTGGCTCCAGTAAAGACCTGTGAATACAGAATGTAAAATTTACCTAAAAGGCTGATTTTTTTATTATTTCCGTCCTGTCGTTGATCGGTCTTAGTTTTTTTTTTTTTTTTTTTTTTATGCCACTTCAAGTATATAAACAGTGACCAACGAAAACGCGAAAATAATCAACAACGTAACAAATGAAGGCTTTTTTACTTTCTGTACAACGGTCTTTACCTCCGACGGTCTTGGTTGATGTGAATATATGAGTTCTCTTCAGTGTACCAGAGAAACTTTTGTTGATACAGTATTGAAGAAAAAACTTGGACAGCTCTACTGCGGGTAAGTACAGAGCGTGTCTCCGACAGCCAAGGTACCATATTTAATTAGCAACTGTGGATCCGGACCGTTCAGAATGTTATCGCAACCTACTTAACGTTATTATATTGCCTAGAAAATCAGTAGGGACAAAAATGCTGGTTTAGCGCTACGTCCTGAAAAGGAACGGCTACAAGTAACAAAATCGTACACTTTATTGTTTCCTTATTTCGTTATCTCCACGCCTCGAACTAAATTACATTTCTGAATTCGCCATTGTTTATGTTGAAGTGCGGTGTGTGGCCAAGAGGTTAGCGCGTTGGTCTCACACCTATGAGGTCCATGGTTTGATTTCCAGTAAGGACTGATTTATTTTTTCTGTTGGAGGCTGAATTTTAAAAATAAAAACCCTGTACATGACGTGGTGATAGCAATGGCATGCGGCCTTTGCCACATAAGCCACTCGCAAATTTCCTGTAGCATCCTAATGGCAAAAATGCATTATTGCCATTTTTTAATGTCGAAGGCATGTGCCATAAATCCTTGCCTTCTTATCTCGCTACAAATGCGGATAGAAATGTCTGATCTATTTTGATAAAAGCTACATTGGTATCCCAAACTTCTATTCCAAGGTTACTGTTGGTCTGCATTTAGAAAATTGAAAATTTCCGCTTAAAGATTATTTTTTCACTTCAGACATTTTCCGATTGCTACAATTGAATTTAACGTGTTTTTTTCTGCTACAAAATCACTAGTGGAAAACAGACATTCCTTTGAAGACAAATTTACTTTTACTAGATCAGTGTTTCCCAACCTTTTTTTTTAACTTCGCCTCACCTACGTTTTTCTGAAATTCTGATAACCTGATGTAACTTATGTAAGTAACTGAAGGTAAAATAGTAGTTGATAACCTGATGAAACGCTGGTAACACATACATATGTTTTACATTCAAAATCGAATTATTCCCTACAATTTAGATACTAATTGTTCTCTGAATCCCCCCCCCCCCCCCGCAAAATCAAATTGGCCCCCATGGGGCATGGGCCCAACCTTGGAAAAAAACTGTACTCGATGGTCCATATAAGATATGTTTTACCGTACAATGATAATAAGAGAAATAGTCCTGCTGAAAAAGATTCATAAACAATAATAACAACAGTGGACATACGTAGGACACATCATGAAACGAACACACATAATAACAGCAAAATAACGTCTCAGAAGGAAAACAGTGGTAGAAAATACAAGAGTTTGACCAAAAGATACTAGCAAGAGGTTAAGATTAATGGTATTGGATGTCTAGCTGAGACTGAGAGAATTATGCAAACAGACGCGCACGAGGAAATGGTTACTAAGAGCTATCTGACGGCTGGGAGATAGTGCTGGAATGAGTGAATAGTCATCTAGTAAAAACGGGTGATTGTAATCCTATCTCTTTTCGTTTACTTGAATCAAATAGTATGCTCAAACAAAAACACAAACTTACTATTACTATAATGAAATAATGGTCGAAGATATAGCGTCGGATAAGAAGATATAGTTTTGTCTTTTCTAGCGCGATGTTTAATCTTTTTTTTTTCTTCCAAGAAATATCATTAATTCTCTAAACACATCACCCATTCTCCTCACGAGCGGGAAATCCAATTTATTAGAAACGATCACAGCGACCCAGTCAAATTACAGAAGGGAAGAAGACACAGAGACAACGTTTTGTATCTCGATACATGGATTCAGGTTGTCTAGTGAGATAACCAAGCAAGGCACGTTCCGTGTACAAGGAGAATCAATCATCCTAATTCTTCATGACCCACACAAGCAGGCTGTGGAGATAATTATAACCCAACTTGCGCTAAAGGAGGCTCCCATTAGATTCTTAGATATTTTAGGAAAGCTCAGTTATAGCGTAAAAACTTAAATAATGAAACATAACTTCCCTTCTCCATATTCAAGCTCACAATATAATCCAAGTAACTAGTTCGGCGTTTGCGCGCAGAGAATATGCGCCGCTCGCGTTGCACAGGAGATACAGCTATAAATGTGTATGCTAACTAAAGAAAATCTACAAGTGGCGACTAGCACTGCATGTTTTTATGTTGTATAGATCAGAAACACAGAGATAAAACATAATTTCTAATCATCGAATCCTGCGTCAAATATCAGGTCTGAAGAGGTATGATAAGTAAAATAACAATGAAAAATCACTTTTCTCGTCTCTTTAGCATATCTACTGAATATATACATGGTACCTAATTGCCAGCATTAGTTACAGCGAAATGTTCTCTACAACAGTGGGCTCAATCTTCTGGGGACACTTTTTTCTCGTAGACTTAGATTTTTGAAAAATATAATCAAATTTTCTTTAGAATCCAGCAACTATTTTTAAAAATTTGTTGATATATTTTTTGACTAAATTGTGTTCAAAATAATTACCATACTGTGTATCCCCCCCTCCCTCGTAGATGGGTCTGTCGCATCCGAAGTTCAATGTTTTATGGTATTTGTCCCGTCCCCACGATCCTGTAAATCTTCATAGCCACCAGTGGAGGCATGTAGCCCACATTTAGAACCACTGATATACAGACAATGCTTGAATTTTGAGTCTCATGAAATCATATGTGCAACAAAGTCATTCTTTACTTGCTGTTGTGACTATTAGTGCAAAACGATTTTATCACCAACACTTATAAAACAAGGGTATGGTTACCACTGGTCTGCACACCCTTCATATTTTTAGACCATGAAGGAAAAGAATACTGGACTATAAATTCAATACATCTAGGATCTTATTCCATAGAACCATAAATGTCTTTCTTCTTTTCGCTTTATACCGCGTTATTCATTGCGGCGTCAGGAGTAAAAGAGTTCTCTGGAAATATCTATTTTTGTATGCTTCAGATATGTTTGTTTTCGTTGATTCTTTTATTTCTGTAATCCATCGTTTGCAATTCTTTTGTATCCATAGTGTTTGTATAGTAATGCTTTTTTGAGGAGCACTGTAGTATGGAAGCATGCGAAAACCACTTAATCTGTTCTCTACTGAAGACATGGTGACTATCACGTATCATACTCAGAAATGTATATTAAGTTTAAACATAATAATAATGTACATATTAACTATTCTGGGTATGAAAGACAACTCTGAGAGACCTTCCCACTGCACAGAGGAAGAGTTAATCGCTAGAAACTCATGGAGTTATAAAGAAAAAAGTACCTGAACAATTGTAAAAGACATCACGACAAATATAAACTACGATTCTGATAGGCTAATATTAAAATCGCGTATAACTCATTCAGTAGTGGCAGATATTAGGAATTGTCCACTTGTTGTCAATATGTCTTTACGTACTAGAGGAGCGGATGACGCAGATATCCACACACTCCTCACCAAGGAGAAACAGTTCCATGATCCAGTCATCACATTATGGTTGAGTTACCTTACATGTTTCAGCAAATACAAGTCATCACATTAGGAATGAAGTGTCTGAGAAAAGCTGCAATGGTTACCAAACTAGATAAAATAAGAAATGAAGAAATTAGGAAACGAGTTAGTATACTATCATGTATTGAACATATTGATAGACAGCAAGTAAAATGGTTCGGTCACCTTATGAGAATGAAGCCAAACCAAATACCAATAAGAGCATACAATACAAGAATATCCGGGAGTAAGGCCAAAGGTAAACCAAGAAAACGGTGGATAGAAAACATCCAGATAGCCTTGAACAAACATGGACTAAATGCAACCATGGTGACACATCTGGCCTTGGAACGACAGCTTAAGCTCCCACCCCTACGCTTAACGGCAAGTGTGAATGCGATCAACAATCATTCACCTGGGGAAAGACACAAGACAATAGACACATTATGGGTGAGTTATCTTACATGTTTCAGCAAATACCAGTCATCACATTAGGGGGGAGGGGAGTTACCTTACATGTTTGAACAAATACCAATCATCATATTAGGGGGGGAGGGGAGTTACCTTACATGTTTGAACAAATACCAATCATCATATTAGGGGTGAATTACCTTTCGTGTTTGAACATATATTGCAGGAACACTTTTAAGTTGAAGTTGTATGGGCCGCAAATGATGCTATACATTTACAAATGACCCGCGCATGTTGTTGTCTATTTACAAATGGACCGCGGATTGTGCTATACATTTACAAATGACCCGCGCATGTTGATATACATTTACAAATGGCCCACGAATAATGCTAAACATTTACAAATGGCCCACGAATGATGCTTGATTCTTGATCAAGAACAAGCGTCACAGCACTGGGGGCATTCCCATATATACTCTGCTTGCCGTTCCGTCAGTCATCTAAATGTGTATAAGCTCAGTGTCCCAGTCAGTTGCTGATTACGCATTCTTCTGATCTTTCCAGAGAGGGAGCACTTTCTTGATGCTACACATTTACGAATGACCATGACTTGCACAAAAAAGGTTTACAAGCGCTGCTATAAAAGCGTGCAATCAATTCTTAACAGGAAGGTCGAACCACAACCCCGATTTTTGTTGATGGTTAAGAGGTATGATATAACCAAATTAGACTGTCGTCGGCTATTTAAAGAAGCGTGCGTCACCATAAGAAATATCTTTTTTTTATACTAACGCAAGTAACAGGAAATCTTCGAACTGATTGAATTAGTTTGTATATATAATATATCCGGTAATAGATAATGGGCTCTTTATATATATATATATATATATATATATATATATATATATATATATATATATATATATATATATA
>CM067299.1:29928972-29960079 GCA_034231615.1 Meghimatium bilineatum | reverse complement strand
AAATAATTTGTCACCTGATTTTATCCACGCACACACACACACAAAATACACACACACCACACACACACACACACACGTGTACGTATGTGTGTCCGTCTTAAGTTTTTAAGTAAACTAAGATGGACATTGTTCGCGACCTCTTACTCGCCGACGATTGTGCACCAACCCTACCAGTCTGAATGACATGCAGGTCAGCATGGGCATCTTTTCATTGGCATGTGATGCATTCGGTCGCATCAGCAGCACCGAGAAGACATTAGTAATGTATGAACCAACGCCAGGTGTCTCCTACACAGAACCAGTAATCACAGTCAATGGACAAAAACTCAATATTGCCAATAATTTTGTATATCTTTGCAGCACTCTATCGCAAACTGCGACAATTGATGAGGATGTTGTCCGGCATCTTGTTCGCGCCATCGGAAGCCTTTGTTCCAAAGTCTGAATCAGGCGTGGTCTCAATTTGACATTTAATTTCTACGTGTGCCACGCAGTGGTTCTAGTAACAACTGATTTATGCTGCATCATCCTGGCCTGTCTATGCGAGACACGCTCGACAGCTTAACTCTTTCACCTTCGATGCCTAAGAAACCTCATAGAAGTACGATGGCAGGATCGAGTACCAAACACAAAATCCTTCAGAAAACATGTATGCAAAGCATTCATGCTCTGTGACTAGGTCCCAACTCCGCTGGACCGGCCACATCGTCCGTATGCCAGACAAGCGCCTTCAAATAGATTATTCTATGGGAAACAGCGATGGTAAACTTTCACGCATATGGCAGAAAAAAGCGCTTCAAGGATCAAATGAAAAAAACCTCTGAAGCACTGCAGCTACGATCCTAGCTCCTGGAGATTACAGCCCTTGATCGCTCAGCTTGACACACTCAGAACTCTGCTGGCACCACTAAATGTGAAAAATATTATTCGTTATTCGACAAATGTTTACTTTAGTTAGACTATAGGTTAGAGGTAAAAAGGTCAGCTAATCCTGTCAATATTGAGCTTTTCCTGACCACATGAGAACAGTTCAGATTTTCTGTGAGCGCCGTGGGTTAGAAAATGTGACAAACTATAAATTTGTCAAATATGGTTCGTCTACGTGCTACGTTTGCGAATCCTACGCGTTACAGGAAAACTTGTAGCTGCGGTATTCTTGCCTTTTATATATATATATATATATATATATATATATATTATATATATATATATATATATATATATATTATATATATATATATATATATATATATATATATATATATATATATATACACCGCACGCACGCGCGCACACACACACAGAGTAAAGTGGTATACGGTACAAATATCGCAGAATTGTGTCCACGGCAATATTATTTAGAAAAGCACAGTTCTAGGAAACATTACACATAGTCATTTCTTAGTAAAATTAGTTGGTATTTGATATCTCCTCACATGACAGCATGCGATGTTCCCGGAATTAGTTGGCTCATGCTCCACATAAAACAGAACGCGATTTTCCTAGAATTAGTTGCCTCACACTCTGGCATCTTCACTTGTGTTTATAATATCTGAGTTTCTCTTTTTTTTCTTCCATGATATTTAAATATCTTTCTGTAGTATTTCATCTTAAAGAGCTGATCTTCTTTGCCGCTGTTTTACTTAGGATCCATTCATCTTTCATAGCGGTTTGTTGAAAGCGGAAAAATAAATGTTCTTAGCATTAGCAGTTTCGTTGCTATTCTGTTTTTTTTCAAACAATAAAACAAATGAACACAAAATATTTAAGAACTCATTGTCATGAAAATGTAGATAGTATGAGATAAATAAATCGTTAATGGCAATAATGTTGTTTAAATCACATAATATATAGTTTAATATTTCTTAAACAACAGAGTCTATGACAAACCTATAGTCAAAATTCGTTCCGCGACATCCACAAAACATTGGACTAATGATAACCCTGAAAGTAGTTCAATTATGGTTGCGCGTATTGAGCTCTTGTGAACTGGTTCTCTCATTAAAACATACACGCAGGAGCCAAGACACAATCTTTGCCTTTGAAACCCACTTACATAATACACTAATTTTTGCACAGGAAAAAATATAGGTCCACTTTTAATTAATAAAGTTGCATTCAGTGAAATAAAAAGGTTAAATTTTAAAAAGATGCATTACACAGAGAAACAAAAACGAATCTGATGCAAGAGAGTTAAATCAAATTCGGAGAAAAGTAATAATTTACTTTAAAAATAAAAACGAAATCGAAGAAATGAGATGTAAGGGGATGAACACAATACTGTTGCCAAGTGAATCACGGGGTTAGCTTACTTACTAAATCACATCTACACGATGCGTCGTGAAAATACTCGAACTTGAATCCACAATTTGCATTCCCGTGTGTAAAGATAGAAGAATATACTGCAAGTTGTGTAACTAAATAATATATTTCTGTAGTCCGACACATCCATCTGCAACATCTGTAACCAGACTTAGTTCCTGTTTGCACTGGAGTATCGTTTTTCGAGAGTTTATTAGCTAGTGATGGTACTAGCCCCTAGTGAATTTTATCCCATCCAATTGTTTCCAGCCATATTTGTGAATGCGATCTGCTGAGTACAGATATCAACACAATTAACTCATCTTCCAAATGTATAGAAATAAGAGGAGTTCTATCTAGAAAATCATGCCAAGATAACTGGTCTTAATGTGCATGGACATTAATATGTTTACAATGATTGTAGCATTTTATATGTTACGTTGTCAAGCACACATATCCAATCATCACATTATGTATCGCCCATGTGTTGCCGGGGTCCGAAAGGGGAGCAAAGAATAGCAACACTGTTTACCTTCCTCGCATGTCGTAAACGACTAATGAGGTTATGGGATGGAGTTGGCTGTCATCAAATGCACTGGATTCCGACAAAATATAAATCATATATCTTGGTTCGAGAATAAAATAAATGTTCTGACTACTCTGCCACGGACATTCCAATTTGTAATAAAATACTAGACGGAGAGGATCTTTTCCAAACCAATGATGAACAATTTCTTACAGAGTATTCTCCCAGAGAATGGTAAAGGTATGTTCCATGGCAGCAACCTGCCGTCGGGGATGACGATAACTGTTCATGTACTAAGCGCAGAAACTATAAGGTGGGATTGCCAGTTCCCTTCCTTGCTGTCTTTACCTCCCCTAACTCAAGAGGAATGGACGGCCAGTAAATGTCTGATTTATGTGCGTAGCAGTCGAATTACGTCTTTGACGTGGTACACATAATCTGTCGCATGTACTGGTTTTGAGACTACACAGGTAGTCGTCAGATCATTATGGCATTTTGGAAATATTTATACGTTCCCTGATCTCCTATTCAACACGTCCTTCAGCATGTGGTAGTTGCATGTTCCATGTCTGAGTTTGTTGATAACCTGTTATGTAATTGCTAGGTAAGTCCTCTTTTTTCTGCAACTTCACATATAACATGTTATTTAATAACTAAGTAATGCTCTTTTCTTGCAACTCCACATGTTCTTTACATGCTAAGTAATGCTCTTTTCTTGCAACTCACATGTTCTTTACATGCTAAGTAATGCTCTTTTCTTGCAACTCACATGTTATTTACATACTAAGTAATGCTCTTTTCTTGCAACTCCACATGTTCTTTACATGCTAAGTAATGCTCTTTTCTTGCAACTCCACATGTTATTTAATAACTAAGTAATGCTCTTTTCTTGCAACTCCACATGTTCTTTACATGCTAAGTAATGCTCTTTTCTTGCAACTCCACATGTTCTTTACATGCTAAGTAATGCTCTTTTCTTGCAACTCCACATGTTCTTTACATGCTAAGTAATGCTCTTTTCTTGCAACTCCACATGTTATTTACATGCTAATAATGCTCTTTCTTGCAACTCCACATGTTCTTTACATGCTAAGTAATGCTCTTTTCTTGCAACTCCACATGTTCTTTACATGCTAAGTAATGCTCTTTTCTTGCAACTCCACATGTTATTTACATGCTACGTAATGCTCTTTTCTTGCAACTTCCACATATAACGTTATTTAATTACTAAAAAGTGCTCTTTTCTTGCAACTCCACATATAACATGTTATTCAATTCTAAGTGATGATCGTTTCTTGCAATTCCATATATTACATCCATATCCTGCACTCTGGCCATAGGCACAGAAGACACGAATACTTCATTTTCCATCTGGTCTAACACCTTGACTATGTTAGAAATAGTAGCATGATCTATTGAATTACAAATTGTACCCGTGGTCATGCTTTACAACTCTGTATACTCTTTCTTCTGTTTCCAGAGACACACAAATAAAGATAACTCTTGTCATCGCAGACCTCGTCGTATATTTACAATTGCTGTCGATGTAGATTGCACACTTGGTGTTATCTAATATTTCACATACATTCACAAATGATACATCTGTAATACACTGGATCACAAGTCATATCATTACCCTGAATATCACCATAGTCATACTACTAGGGGTTCCACTAAGGGCACTATTTTCCTTCCTAATAAACTTCCTTGTTCATTGAACTGTGAACGCCTATGCACTATGCTGAACTAAAATGAACCCCAAAGGACTAATCAGTATACACTAATATCACATCTGAGGAGTTTTACTGATCAGAGCCTGAAACTCTGAATCCATCCGCACATAAATATTTTTATCATGTTTCCTAACCACTGAAATTGGAGTCGTAGACTTGACTCCCCACTCTTTTCCTTGCTCTATGTTCCCTAATACTCACCGGCACCTTATACGTCCTACCAATCCTACCCTGCCAATCCTACCCTGCCAATCCTACCCTGCTAATCCTACGTTGCCAATCCTACCCTGCCAATCCTACGTTGCCAATCTTACCCTGCCAATCCTACTCTATCAATCCTACCCTGCCAATCCTACCCTGTCAATCCTACTCTGCCAATCCTACCCTACCAATCCTACTCTGCCAATCCTACCCTACAATCCTTAACAGTGTAGAGACTGTAACAGGTAATGACAATTTTGTACTCAGGAAAATTAAAGTTGAAACCGAATGCCCTGAACCAAAAATCACAAAAATTACACGTTTTTGTGTGTAAACTAGCACAACGTACGGTTACTTCACTAGCTAAAATTGCAAGAAATGTATTTAAGTGGCTATATTTACATGAAAGTTGAAGAAAACTGCCAGAAACAAAGCTAATAATGATATCCTGAATGGGAAGATGGAACGTAAACGATGACATAATGAGTACACATACATTGTATAATCATTAAGTATCATAGGCTAGAGTTAAAGATCAATTCCTTCCACAACGATCTGTCTTTTAGACATTTGCATCACTAGATATTGTAGTTGTTATCCATTGAATCTTCTCTCTATACTGTTCTAGTTCTTGGATCTTTCTTTCTTGGCTATAAGACAACGTTAATCCTTGTCATGTTCTGCTGCGTTTATTTATTATATTTATTCCGTTGAAAGGTACAATGAGCTTTGCAAGTCTTTACAATAAGGATATATAGACTGAGCTGTAGATACGTCTTCGGTAGCTGGGTGGGGTGTGGTGTGTGTGTATGTGGGGGGGGGGGTGTTTATCTAAATAAAAAGCAATTTAATTTTCGTGGTTTAACCCAGTTTTTTTTAGGATTTGTGGACCTTTTATGGTATTTATTTTTTCAGAAACTCATTTTATTCAGCCAACATTAGAAAAGACAAGGGGATGTCAATAGATTGCGTAAAAATTGTTTACCCCCCCCCTTCACCCTTGTCAACAAATGTCAATAATTTAGGGATCACCCATGCTTAATTATATCATTAAAAAATATGTGTCTCCTCACCCTTGTACGTTTTTAGCATACAAAGTGAAAATATATGCGTGTTTTGTGTCAAATTTTTAGAAAATAAAGCTGTAAATTCAAACAGTTTTATGATGGATTAATAAAAAACAGTATTGTTGACGACAATGTCTGTCAAGACATCCCTTTCCCCTTGTCAACAACTGTAAAACGTTTTCTGGCAAATGTTGACGTAATGTAGACACATTCATTAGAGACTGGGCATGATTATGATACTCCACACTCCAATAAAGAAATTCTAACAGAAAGGCATGGCGAAATGTTTGTGTTGATTTTCTAGAGTGGCACCCCTGCGACCCTGAAAGTTGGTTATGTGTTTGATGATGATAGACTGATGTTTTCTAGAGTGGCACCCCTACGACCCTCAAGTGTTATGTGTTTGATGATGATAGACTGATGTTTCTAGAGTGGCAACCCTACGACCCTGAAGTTTGGTTATGTGTTTGATGATGATAGACTGATGTTTTCTAGAGTGGCACCCCTACGACCCTCAAGTGTTATGTGTTTGATGATGATAGACTGATGTTTTCTAGAGTGGCACCCCCTGCGACCCTGAAGTTTGGTTATGTGTTTGATGATGACAGACAGGTGTGACTGATATTTGAAATGATTCTATAGAATTATTTACGTACTTTACTATTCATCATCATAATCATTACGTGCCATCTCCGCAACGAAGGTTGTTGCAACGTATCTCCAACATCTCCTGTCTCTTGTCTTGGTGGTGCAGTTTGCTAGACTGTACCTGTCCATCGTGTGATGTTACTCTCCCACTTGTATCTCTGCCTACCACTTGCTCGCTTCCCTTTGACTTTACCCTCAAGTAAGGTCTTCAATAAGGTGTCATGTATTTTAATGTGTCCGAAGTATTTTATTTGCGTGATCTTTATATCTCTTAGTAGTTCCTTTTTCATATTAAGTGTTTTTATTATCTCTTTATTTGTTTTCTTCTCTTTCCATGATGTTCTCCCTATTCTTCTATACTAAACCCTATAGTTTACTATTAACTGTTTATAAATGACGTGAGTAAATGTGTACACAATCTTATTTTGTCTTTCCTTTGATTAGAATGTATCTATATCTGTAATACTGTTGTTTTGAATATACCTCAGTATCTTTTGTAGTTCATACAGAGGTCCATATATATTTGATTTAGTATTGTTTCTTCACGCCATTATGTTATTCTCAGCGTTTTATATTCAAGGCAATATTGTAATATATGTTCGGCAATCGGTGATTGACCGATTACTCCGTAGATAGAAGAAACGCATCAAAGACAGTCTCATATCGTCACTAAAGAGATTCAGTATTGGCACCACATCCTAGTCGCCCAGAATCGCCCAGTATGGCTCAGCACACCAGCAAATCTGCGTGCATCGCCCAGAGGCATCCAATCTCGGAAGTACAGAGAAAACGTGCAGCCCGAAATTACAGAAGAATAAAACACACAAACGCCCAATTTTAATCATATGTGTGCCAGCATTGGACTTTTCATTCATCTCCGTACATACCAGATAATGCATCAAAAGGGCCATTGTGTATTATATTGTCTATTGTCTTTCCCCATGTGGTTTGTGATCTACTCGTGCCGTTAAGCGTTAAGGGTGATTGGAGCTCGAGCTTACGTTCTAAAGCCAGATGTGTGGTCTCGGCTGTGCTAGGACAGTGTCTGTACAGGATGTCCCTGACGTTTTGTATCCATCTTTTCCGTGGTCTTCCTCTGGCTTTGTACCCTGATCTCATTTGGTTATATGCTTGCTATTATTATGTTTAATATCTTTAATATGGTTAAAGATTGCTATTATTATTGCCAATCTTGAATATTGTGTACATGTGACTGTGGAGTCTGTTGTGGAAAGTAACAAGTAAGTGATTACGTTTAGTTCATCAGTTTAGGCTTCTTGTGTTAAAGAGTATGGCTTATTATAATTTGTTACGATAATTTCGTACGTTGATATTTTTCTTGTGTTGATGATTGTTACTTATTGTAACGTGTTACAATCTGTTCATATGTTGATAGTCGTCCTCTTGTACTGAATTGTGTGGTTTTAAGATTGGTTTAATCATCGGTTTTATTTTATTCTGATAGTATGTGATTGGTGTATCTGGTTGATCATAAATAGAACCCACATTAGCACATTTTCTGATGGTATGTGATTGGTGCATCTGGTTGATCATAACTAGAAACCACATTAACAGATTGTCTGATGGTATGTGATTGGCGCATCTGGTTGATCATAACTAGAAACCACATTAACAGATTGTCTGATGGTATGTGATTGTTCATCTGGTTGATCATTACCAGAGTCCTCCTTATCCAGTTTGTTAATGGAATGCTTGTTTGTTTGAGAACTCCAGGAATTGCGAGTGATTAGTTCTTACTTCTTATGTGCAGTGGGGTGGTTTTTCTGATCTTTATTTCATACCCAGGAGACTTTAGCTTTCAGCTTAGTGCAGTGCCTATTGAATGAGCCTTCTACTCGGAGGGGGTCTATAATTGTATAGATGACATACTACAAAGCTTCCATAAGAGAGTATCGATATAACGGCATGTTATCTACTAAGGTTTTCTGTTGCATGTGTGGCTTGTTTGTGTGAGACCTACAGACGCAATCGCATGCGCGTTAATGATAGGAAAATGATACATCTGGTTCTTTATTACCAATACCCTCCTTATCCAGTTTGTTAATCATAAGTGATTGGTACATCTGGTTGATCGTAACCAGTAATCCCCTTAACAAGATCTGTTATGGTATGTAAATAGTGCATCTGGCTGATTATACTACGCACCATAATTAACCAGTTTTCATCTCATACATTTAAACTCTTTGAAGTCTAGATGGGCCTTCATCCAGTCAACAGAGTCTGAAAATTAAGATTGGTCATGTCTGGCCATGCCCTCCACCAAGTAAGCAAGGGTGTTGACGTCGGAGATACCACACGCACCATCAACTAAGATATTATGCAACTCGATTAGTTAAGATGTTTCACAACAAAACTTTAAAAATCGTCATGATGCTTGCCCTGGAGATCACATCATAACCACACCACATTACAATATATCACAGGGACGTTCAGTAAAGAAAACGTTCAAATAGAGAAGAAATTGCATGGAAAACACCTAAAACTTAAACTTCGAAAAGGAAGGAAGGAAATTGTTGAAACTAAACAAATATATAAATGATGATTGCAGCTTTCAGCGACAAACAATTACATAGGAAGATACACGTAAACTAATTGCTGGCAAACAAGCAGCAGACAAGCTTGAAGAAACATATAGAAGAAAAGCACAATTATCATCAATATATGCAGACAAAGAAATATTCGTAAAGAAATAAACAACGATAGGAACTACGCAAACTGTCATGTCTAAACCATTCCTATTAGAAAACCTAAAACTATCTATAAGGAAACTAAAAGATAGAAAATCACTAAGACTGAACCTCACCACCAATGAAATGCTTAAGAACCCAGGGCATGCAGCAATGTATAAATTACTACAGGTACACAATCACAGTGGGAATACAGGCAATATACCCAGGCATGGAGAGATGCGCTCGTGTGTTCTATTATAAATACAGGCAAGAACAAATAGAAGCATGGCAACTACAACCCAATAAGTCTAACTAGTTGTGTCTGCAAGACAACTGACAGGTGTGTCAACGAAAGAGTGAAATTAATCTAGAATCAGAGAAGCTATTGATGCCATAACAATCTGGATTTAGAGAGGGTAACAGCAGCACAGAAGACCAGATAATATTTCTATCTCAGATCATTGAAGATGCGTTTCAGAAAAAACAAGAAAGATTTTCACCCTCTAGATAGATCTCAGAAAAACCTTTGACCAGTTCTGGAAATATGGACTGATAGTAAAGCTTCAAAGAAACAGAATCAGGGGTAACATGTAAGTGGATATGATTCTTCCTACACAATCAGAAAGCAAGTGACACTATGGAAGGTCACAACAGCAAAACCGTTCTAAATCATGAAGTTTCTTACGGCTCAATACTGTCTCCAACTCTGTTTCTTGTGTTTCTAAACTATCTAATCTTGGAACTGCAACACGGTGTAAGAGCTGATATTTATGCTGACTTGGAGGTGTGGGGTAGAAAATTAATCTAAATGATTGTTTTCAGTTTATGGCACTAAAATGATTTTTTGTTAACATTGACCTTTCTATCTCTATTTGTATTTCACTGGTACTCATTTGTCTCCTGCTCTCTCTATATATAAAAAATGTGTAAAATTCTTCTGTGTCATGTGACGTATTCCTTCCAGAACGTTGTCTTCCCAATGAACTCTCTGAACCTCTCTCTGTCTTGGGCGATGTGGCTTGCATTTTCTAGCGATGTATTCATATTATCTTTAATGACGTCAGTCCATCGTCTTCTTGTCTGCCCCTTCTCCTCTTCCCAGGTACTCTTTCCTCCATTATTTGTTTTTCTAAACAGTTATGTCTCTTTATATGACCAAACAGGCGTAGTTTTCTTTTTGTTATTGTGTTTAGTAACCAACACTCTGGAATATTCAGTGTGTTTATAATATCTGAGTTTCTGATTTTATCCTTCCATGATATTCTAAGTATCTTTCTGTAGCATTTCAGCTCGAAGGAGTTGATCTTCTTTGCCGCTGTTTTACTTAGAGTCCATGTTTCACAGCCGTAAGTTGCAACCGGAAAATAAAAGTTCGTAACATTAGCACTTTCGTTTCTATTGTGTTGTTTTTCCATATGTTTTTCAGCCGTGTTATTTTGCAATATGCCATTGCCAATCTCTTCCTTATTTCTTGCCGTGCAGTCTCCTGCACCGTTGATGTTTGCTCCTAAGTATTCAAATTTATCCACACATTCTATCTCGGTATTGTCTATTCTGATTTTTGGTTGTTGTGTTATATCTGTTGACATGATTTTTGTTTTCTGCGTGTTTAAATACAAATTTTGTGCTTCGCTATATTTCTTTGTGTTCTTGATTAGTTGTTCCAATCCCTTTATATCGTGTGAAAGAAGTACTGTGTCGTCTGCGTAGCGTAGTTCCGGGATTAGGAATCCACCTATGTTTAAAGCGTGGTAGTCAGTGTTGTGTATGTAAAATTAATCCATTGGAAATTTCTAGGCACAATATTTCCGTAGGTTGCCATTACTTTCGGGAAGGAACAACCGTTAATCAAGCACCGTAAAGAGAGCACCGCACATTTGTTCTAGTCGGCCATTTTGGCGGAAAATTCTTCTATGACACTTAAATTGGAAATCTTGTATTCGTTTCCCCATGTATAGTCAGTAAAAACAATCATCATTATCAAGAATCGTCTACGCAACGAAGGTTGGCTGCAACTATTTCCAACATTCTTTGTCGTTTGGTTTGATGAGAAAATAGTTTTAAAAAAACACTGGACAACATTTAATGTGATGACAGAGAGCAACATATCGTTTTAGTTGTGTTTTTATTTATGTGGCAGGAAAACACCAGCTTTTATCAGTTAAACGATAACACAATTAAGGAGTTGTATGTAATACAGCAAGCATATCGCGGTGTAACATCAAGGTTAGAAACGCGTTAAGTTGCAGCTCTATATTGTCAAACATCTTCGCGGAGAACAGTGAAAGGTGAAAGAAGTGATGGTAAGAGAAAGTCATAGATTGACAGCATTAATAAAATAGTAAGGACTTGAATCATATACATTCGTTCATACCTCAGATGACGAACAAATTCAGATCTCTATATGTCGACACAACATCCCCAGTACTCATACGATACTAAAGGGTTCTGACACATAGTATTACTACTAGTACTATGACTGCAAATCTGCTACCTCTACCACTATTGCTAATACTACAATTACTATTTCTACACCTACTACTACTGATTTAAAAAACCTACTACTTCTGCCACTACTAATACTACTACAACCACTATCACTACTGCTACTACTATTACTAAAACGACTACAACTACTAATACTACCACTACTACTATTACTACCATTACTACTGCTACTGCTAAAACAGATACAACTATCACTACTACTACAACTATTACTATCACTACTATATTGCTACTACGCTACCATTACCACTCTTATTATTACTAGCTACTATTATTGTAAAGGTAGGTCCCCTAGCAGAAATATGTGGGTGAAGATAACTCTTCATGTACTAAACCTCAGTAACTATTAGCAAAGGTGACCAGTTCCCTTCTTTGATGTCTTTACCTCTCCTAACTAATGCATTAGGTACCTATTTACAGCTGAGTCGACTGACGGAACGGTCACGTAAGGCCAGAGATCACGACACAGACTTTTTGTTCTTGTCCAGGCATGGTTTCGATCCTCGAATGTTGTAACAAGTTATAGTAAGCTTTAAAAACAACATTAACAACAATAATTACTACTACTACAATTACTACTACTACTACTACTACTACTACTACTATCCTACAATTACTACGTATATGGAGACGCACTGGGTCTGATTCTACGTAGAATATGTACAATTTTACGAGATGCAGGTACAATTTTACGAGAGGCAGGTACAATTTTACGAGAGGCACATACAATTAATACTATCATGTAACTGGTCGATTCTTAACTGCAATTATATCTTCCATGCGGAACTACAAACGTGTTCAGTTATTCTGGTACGTTGTCACCATCAATCTGACTGCCACTTGTCCGTATAACACGTATATTGAAAATATGACACGCAGACTGAAATAGATGCACAATTAATTTCAGGATTTCCACTGCTGACACAGTTGACATATCACTTCTCGCTTCTTTCAGGATTTCCACTGCTGACACAGTTGACATATCACTTCTCGCTTCTGAATTTTAACCATTACGCAAAATCAAGGAACGGTATGACCTTTCAACACTCGTCACAATGATATAAGTTACTCAACACAGCCAGTGTAAGGAGTTTTAACATTAGTGTTTATAATGTGACATTCCTACAACCCGTAGCATATGTTTCTAATGTGACATTTCTACGATCCTTAGCCTGTTTCCAATGTGACATTTCTACGATCCTTAGCCTGTTTCCAATGTGACATTCCTACGACCCTTAGCCTATGTTTCCAATGCGACATTCCTACAACCCTTAGTCTATGTTTCCAATGTGACATTCCTACGATCCTTAGCCTGTTTCCAATGTGACATTCCTACGACCCTTAGCCTATGTTTCCAATGTGACATTCCTACAACCCTTAGCCTATGTTTCCAATGTGACATTCCTACAACCCGTAGCATATGTTTCCAATGTGACATTCCTACGACTCTGATGGCGTATGTGTCTTATTGTTATTAATAGACACAACTTATTCCAAGATAAATAATAATAAATAATAGAGGGAGAAAATAATACGAACATTGTGACTTACACTAAATGTTGTAAAGAACGTCAAAGTAAGTTTTGTGGTGAAATTGACTGTCCCATCCCACATGTTAAAACGAGATGTTTGGGGTGAAATTTCAGTCAAACTGTAAACCATGAAACAATGCATTCTATTTTTCTTGACTTCATCCTGCTAACTAGCAGGAGTTTAAGAACTAGATCTGAAAATAAAACAATTGCAAGAATATTACCCTACATTTCCTAGTTCTCTCTCTCTCTCTCTCTCTCTCTCTCTCTCTCTGTGCGTACATGTGTCTGTCCGATGAAAATACAATTATATAACTACCATACCAACCGGAGAAAATGCAACGATTTGAGAGCATGACAGTTTATTTACTATATATATATATATATATATATATGTCCATAAAATTCAATATTCCTATTTTTTTTCAACTGTTATAATTGTACTGTCATTGTTTTCTGATGAAGGTATTTAACCGAAACATTAATCTGCATTGACTTGTTCTTTATTTGACACTTTGTTGGAGACAAACTTTGAGGGTAGAGTTGACTAGCTTCGAGGTAGACAGAGGATACAAGTGTTCATCATCATCATCATCAGGTGCCATGCCGGCTGGCGTAGGCGGTCATGGCTCTCCACAGCACCCTGTCCACAGTATTATGTATCAAAATCGTTGTTGTTTCCTTGCCGTGCCAGGTTGTTATACTGTCTAATATTTTCTCAAATTGTCGCCCTCTGTCTCTGCTGCCTTCCATTTTGCCTGTTGTGGCTATGTTCTCTAAACCTGCCTGTCTCATGAAGTGGCCAAAAAAGAAGATTACCTTTTTCTTATATTGTTGATTAATGTCCGTGATAGAATACGAAATATTTAAAATTTAGTGAGTAAATGTGAAAATTCAATTATGCAAGACGCAAATACACGGAGTTAACGTTTCGACCACGTTGACGTTGTCTGTAAGCGCTCCTTAACAATTATTTCTCTTACATACAATTATCTTTTCTTGTGGTAGAAACGTTTACTTCATATATTTGTGTATCTTGTACAACTGAATCTAAACCTTTATTTTCATTTTTATATATTTTGTTTTCATTTATGACATGGTAACGACATTCTGCAATTTTTATTTCATTTTCACACAATACTTCTCTTCTTCATCGTTCATTCTCAAACTCCCACTGGATATCTCTTGTAACAGGACAATGGTCCTACAAGATTTCCAGTTGGATGTAGTCCAGAGAATGGAAATGCGTTGTGTTGCTGTTCCATTTGCGCCATTGGCCCAACACATCCGTCTTTGGCGGCTCATACAATACAAGTGGTGATAATACGATTCATGAAATGTACATGTCACCATATGATGGTGTTCCTTCTTTGCAAGCGAAGATGAGTATAGCGTGAAAAACAATAAATGTGATTAACAAGTAGAAAAAAACAACAAAACATTTGTGATTGTCTAATTTGGTTTGTAAGTTCGTGGATGCCCGATGATTTCGATGCGTACCAGGAAAGTTCCATTGCAGTGCATGCAGTAGTGTAGAGGGTTTGGAGTAGGAAAGTTTTCGGATTTGTCCTTCCGCTTTCGACGCTTGTAAATTTCCAGCAGTGTTCTTTCTTTTTCAAATTTAGTGATGCCAGCAGTGATTTGGGTGTGTCAAGCTGAGCGATCTAGGGCTGTCATCATATATATGTCTGTGACTTGTCTTTTACAGAACGCTGTATCGAAATTAGCTACCCACCAAGGGAGAAAACAGTGATGTTGAAGGTTTATGGCAGTCGACATTTCCTGCGAAGACGGCATATGATAATGATGACGATATTCTTAGCAAAGAATAACACCGCTATTTACCTTCCATGCATATTCTAAGAGGCGATTAAGGAGGTTAGAGGGCTGCTGCATCCTATATAGGGCCAACGTGGCCCAGAAGCTATGCTGAAGTAGCATGTGTCTGACAAAATGCGCAGATATCGAAGCACAGCTATAATTCATAACACAACGCATTCCATTCTACTGTCTATATCCTGATAATTTGCAAGAGTTTGAAAAAGAACGCAGAAAAATAAGGTTTTTTTTCCAAAATCTATCCGTATCAACATTACCCAACTCTATTTATTGTTAGACATACATAATTATTTATAACACTATTTATATCAGTCTATGATTACCCTCGTGAACTCGATCTATACGTTGAGTTACAACCCTCTAACCACTCTCGTAATTCGATTATATTATTTCTCGTTCAGACAACTATCTGTTACTATTTCTGTAGATGTACGAGCAACTCTACATAATATATGGCAACCACGCAGCTGTCATATTATCATTATAAGACGATCTCTGGTATATAGAATAAGTAACCTGTGAGCCTGCTTAGATCATTTGTTTTATATCTCAGTTGACTTCTGATTTTATAGTGTGGTCAAATATTATTTATTTAAAAAATTTGAAAAGACATAAAGGATTGACTTCATTGCACTCGGGTTAATTGATATGTATTTCCTCCCGCAAAACAAAGCCTATGAAATTCTGTTTTTCAACATTTTAACAAACGCTACCGGACAATCAAAAGATTAATTAAACTAACTAAAATTCTCATTAATTAAATATCTTAATGAAGTAATCTGTTTTGCTGTGCGCAGGTAGATCTTGACACCTCATAGCCTTGAAAATAAAGTTCAATTGTTTCAGAGGCATTTCTGTGGTGTGGGATTTATGGATGCGTGTTTGTTTCCCGACTGGAAACATACTCATATCATGCTAACCCTCATGGCTTTAGGAATGAACACAGAACATCGCTTAAGTAAAGTGATTAACTACGCCTGGGTATATTACATGTTAAGGACAAAATGACAACATCACCTGCTTGTATCATTCCTTATATTTATCTACTACCAACACATGAATCTGACCAACTAAGTCGGTGGAAATTGTGTGCACCATACAGACGAAACACACAGAAAATGTTAAAAACATGGACATTTTGTACTCCAAACAGACGCAACACATGGAACATGGAAATGTTGTACTTCATACAGACGCAACACATGGAACATGGAAATGTTGTACTTCATACAGACGCAACACATGGAACATGGAAATTTTGTACTTCATACAGACGCAACACATGGAACATGGAAATTTTGTACTTCATACAGACGCAACACATGGAACATATCACAAATGAGAAGTAAGATTCATTCAGTTTTGTATTTCATCTGTGTTATAGTTAGTTATTCCACTCTAATTTTAAGAACACATATCGCCTAATCTGCACGTGAGAAAAAAAAACACCACCAAACGAACCAAGGAGAATTCACACGAGAGGCCTTCTGTATGTCACGTGATAATTAAGTTTCAGCTTCAAAAATAGTTTTGATTGACACGACACACTGGCAGAAAACAACCATGCAACCAGGTATAGGTTTAAGCGAGCTGGTATCAGCATAACTAGATTTGATCGCTTAGTCGTCAGGTAAAGTAGTGGTTTGACATTGACCTTCATTATTTTTGATAGTCAAAAGCTCCAATGTAATCACATTGACTAAAGTCCGCGGTTGAATGGAAAATGTTTATAATAGTTTTGTTTAAACTTAATGGAAAATGTTTATAATATCTTTAAAAATAAACTAAAAGTAAACTTACTGGTAGAATCGGTCGCCCCCCCCCCCCCCAATTTACATAAACTTAATTATCTCATATCTTTTGTGTTTTGATGACATAATTCTGTACTGATCTTGTGGCTCTGCTCGGGTCTGTTATGTAGATCGCCCCCTTCCTTGTTCTGTCGCTTAAAAGTACCGTAATTCACCAGTAATTTGTTATTCTTTGGCTCTCTATGCTAGAATTATAACAATTCAATAAACCTGCCTGTACAATAAACTAACGGGGATATGGAGGTGGAGTTATATGTTCCATCGGGTGAGTTTACACCCCATTCCATAGAGTGTACATCCTATCCCATAGAGTTTACACCCCATTCCATAGAGTGTACATCCTATCCCATAGAGTTTACACCCCATCCCACAGAGTGTACATCCTATCCCATATTTATACCCCATCCCATAGAGTGTACATCCTACCCCATATAGTTTACATCCCATCTCATAGACTATACATCTTATCATATAGAGTTTACATCCCATCTCATAGACTGTGCATCTTATCATATAGAGTTTACATCCTATCTCATAGAGCGTACATGCCATCTTATAGAGTGTACATTCTATCCCATAGAGTACATGGAGGAGACAACTATATCTACCTCCAACACTTCATTTTCTCCTTTTATCATCATCAATCACTAAGTGCCCTCTCCGCAACGAAGGTTAGCTGCAATAGATCTCCAACATCCCTGTCTCTTGTTTTTGTAGTGCACTCTGCTAGACTGTAACCTGCCCATCTTGTGATGTTTCTCTACTACTTCTATCTCTGCCTGCCTCTTGCTCGCTTCTCTTCAAATAAGATCTTCAACAAGATGTCATATCTTTTTATGTGGCCAAAATATTTTATTTGCTTGATCTTTATTTCCCTTAATAATTATTTCTTAATATTAAGTGTTGTTAGAATTTATGTGTTTGTTTTCTTTTCTGTCCATGATGCTCTTCCTATTTTTCTACATATTCACATCTCAAAGTTATCAATTCTGTCTTCTAATTGTCTGTTCATTGTCCATATTTCTGAGTCATTAATATATTATACATGTAGTATTTTATAATTATCATTTTTAGCTGTTAATATTTTGCTCATGTCATTGAAAGTACATTTAACAATTCATTTTCCCCTCTTTAACTTAGTCCTATAGGTAGGTCACACAGTTGATATTATTTGATGTTGTTATTTCATTGCGCATTACTTCTGTTATTCATTTTTCATTTGTTGAAGTCAATGATAAGACTAATAGTATTATAGTTCTTACAGCTTTTCACATTTTCTTGATATGTGACGTGCCCTTGCATACCTCAGACTGAGTTTCAACATAGATCACGAACTACACATTGAGCTTCACTGTGTGAAGGGGACCAGGCTGCTTGAACATTTAGAGGGAGATTGCAAGGGGGAGGAGATAGCTGCCGCCCTCATATAGCAGAGCCACTCAAATGTGTTATCGCTAACATCTCACACCTCTACGCGGTGTCATAATCTAATGGAACCAGCGTGCATGAAATTCTTGATATATATATTCATAAAATACTCAATAGCAAATGAATGTAAATTACATTCTTCAGGGACAAAATAATTCGAATTCATACAAATATCACAGATAAGTGTCACGTTAAGAAAATGTAACAGTAGCTGATCTTTAAATTATAAGATCATTTATGTAAAATTATACACCAAATGTAAAAATCCGTATTATTGCGATTACTGGTTATTTAGATATTAACTTGACTTTAACATTATGCATTTTGAAACGCACTATATAACTAATTTTACTGCAATGAAAGCATTGGCAGACTATTATTATTCACTCTAAGTACGTATTCAACATAAGTGCACAATATTAGGATCTAACGATAATGCACAATATTAGGATCTGACGATAAAAGGTAAAAAATAAAGTGTCGACCAGAAACATTGTTGAAACACATATTTGTAAGTCAAACTGTGTATTGTATCTTTCATAAGGACAGCTCTGATGAAATTTGAAGTGAACAAGAAATCATGAAAAACAATCATATATGTTCTGGTAACACATATATTACATATTCATACATAAACTATAACACTCAGTGTAGAAGGAGTACGGCATTGGATGCGTCAACACACAGGTCATGCACCCATTATTTTGTTGTTGACTTCCTCTACTTCTTCCACCTTCTTGAAAAAAAAAACTCATTTTTGACAGCGAATTATATCTGCATGCATGTTTAAAGATAGATACGCTACACATAACACCAGCGACAGCAGAATAACTTTCGTTACTGCATGTTTTCCTGTGGATTCAGGGATGTTTTCTATGGGCTGTGGAAATAAAGACCGCTTTGCCATAGCAGACGCTGCGACATGTACAGGAAGGATTTTGATTGTACCTCCAAAAGAAAAAATAATGTCCCAACCGTGGATTGAATCCGGGACTGCAAGGGTCTGAGAACGGCGTTCCAACCACAAGGCCATGCGCTTCAACCAATTGTATACTTTTTAACAAGTGCCAGATATCTAAATCTACAGCATATTACCATCTTCATGTTCCCACTCAGTCCAATGTATGTCCTTTCATGTCTAAGATAGCGAATTTTATTCGGCACAATAATCTTATTTCCTTATCTTGTACTGAATATTCTATGTCTCAGTGTCCATACCTCGCTAGCATATCTAAAGACGAATATGCTCTTGTTTTCACAGCAGGCTATTGATTCTGCGTGGGGCGTGTTTATTTTTCCATAATGGCTTCATACGCTATAGAGCTACTGCTTTTCTTTCACTGTCTTGAATTTTACGCTGTTAACAATTATTTTCTGAAAAATCAGTGCAGTTATTTTGCGGTAGTTCTCAAACTCCTGCTGGTTGCCATTAGTAGCCCAGAGAATAGTTTGCGTCGTGCGGTGGTTTAGCTGTGGAAATAAAGGCCATTTTAAAAGCAAATGTAGATATTGAAAATAGCTATGTTCAACTAATAAAACTATATTCAATGAAACATACGTCACTCGATTGCATCTGCCAACATATTGTTTTCATATTGTTCTTATTTCGTTTAATGTATTGTCCACATTTGGACTGTCTTTGCAGACTCTGCAGACTGTCTCTGCACTAATTAGTGCTCATTCTTGTGACATGTACCAGAAATAAAACAGGAATCCATGTAAGTTTACATATCACAAAACAACACAATAACACAGTGATTCGAGTTTCGACCAAATTATCTTTATCAAACAAATAATATAAACACAAACGAGCAAAACACATCATTAGTTAGGTACACGAAATAAAGAAGTCAATTGTTTTGTAATGTTGCTATGTTATATAAACGGTTATGTGTCTTATCCTTCAATTACTGTGTTTTATCGTGAATACCTAACAATACTATTTGGACTAACTACTGCGTCATATCAAGGGTCGCTTTTCAATAGGCAATGCTTTAACTTCCTTTGGGATTTCCGGTTTTGAACCTATTCCCACTAGTATAAATAGAATACAAGTACTTCTCCGGAATATAAATTATACGCAAAACTACACATGCTCAGTCGCTTCAGCCAAGTTAAGTGACGCTGTGTGATATCCGGGTATTACACTGTGCTGGAGAAAAATGTTAAAGTAATGTACGTGAAATTCTGGTTATGATTATTGACAACCGCCTCATACTGTGAAGCTATTAGTTAGTCCACTCTTGTATTTCTAGATGCCTGTGGTTTTATCAGTTGTATAACTTACAGTCTTTGCTTGGAAGCCTTTTTTTTCAAGACGTCGTTTTGTTTTTATTAATCGGTGAAACTGATATTTCATCAGTACTTGTCGTCATTCATCCCACATATCAGACAACGGACTCTATTCCCTGTGGTGAACTCAAAGAGTTTGCAATTTTGGTTTGGTTTAAGGTTAGGTTTAAGATTAAGTGTAGAGTGAACGTGAATATTATGTCAATCAATGTATTGAAATTAAGTGTCATTAAGGGAAAGTAACAATTACATTTCAAGTTTTGTGGGGGGATTGAGTACAAGTACCAAGGTGTATTTTCTTTTTTCACTTCTTGGTATATTTTTTACTGTACACGAAAAACTTAATATTGAAATGTTCAAGTCAATGTCATCTTCATCTTTTTTATTTTTAAGATGGTATTTATAATTTCTTGAGTGGTACCCAGAAGACATTTACTTTTACATTTTTTGTCATGTTGTTTGTTTGTGAACCTCATAAATTACGAGCGATTAACTCTTACTTCCTATGTGCAATTGGGAGGTTTATGAGCTTTCTTTATACATAGGAGATTTCACATTTCTGCTCGGTGCAAGGTCTATTGGAGGAGCCTTCTACTCAGGTTGAAGGGGGCAGAGGTACATGAGACAAGAAGAGGTGAGCTGATAGTTTGCTTGTGTTACCCATTGTTTGTCTATCCTCTGACGAGGTGATTCGCAGCCAATGGGCTGTTCTTTGTGTAGGAAGACCATCCCATTACCATCCTTTATGTCCCTAGCTCCCAGACCTAATTTCTACTGTATGAGCCGTGTTGGATAACCGCGGCGATCAAATTAGACTCAGGGTTGATACACCTTCCTAGATGAGGTGATGTGAGCAGGTAGCTGTTGACAGCCCATGGTCTTTCAGACAAAAGCTCAGGTTCTTTTCATTTGTTAACTCAGGTGACGTCCAGGTACGGTTGCATCGAAGACATGTTTGTGTAATCGGGGTTTATGGATGCATTAAAAAAAAGTAAAGTAACCCATAGCATTTATTAATGCAGTAGGGGTGTGAGATGTTAGCGATTTCACATTTAAAAAGCTCTGCAAATGAGGGTCATCTCCTCTCCCTCGTAGTCTTTACTTCCCGGATTAATCCGGTACCCATTTAAAGCTGGGTCGACCTGGGAACCTTTGCTGTCCGTTTTGTTTCAACTGGGGAATGAACCCAGGACCACTCATATAAAATATGGATGTATATTTACTCCCGAAGGGAAACACTGCTCTAGTGTGTATGCGCTTGTAAATGACAATCAAACAACTGAAATCCGAAAACATTTTGGTAGCGTCAGTGTTGGCCATCTATTGCTACAAAACCTATGTCTGCATCCCTTCAATACGACTGTCGCATTTGCACTAAAAACAAGAAATGATGTTTTACAATTGTGTTGTTAATATAAGAAATTAATGAATTGTTTTCTTGGCATTTTCGATAATTTTATTCAGTTCAACGTTAAATATATTTTTCCCATAATTACACAATATTATGACACATGTTTGTTTCGGTAAAGAAAATCCTTTTCCGACAGATAATAGCACACCATATGATCTTTCTTATTATATTGCTAATCTTGCAAAGAGAATGCAGGTCTAGTACACATACATGTCAACTTCCTCAATTATCATTTTTTTTTTTTTTAAATTCTTGAGACTAACGGGAATTGAACGGGAATTCAATTATCATTCTGTATTTCAAGCCACGACAGACAACATCAAGGAATGGACAGTGCAAGATATTTCCACACTCATCCGCATCGCTGAGGATAGAATTCGCTGAGGGACTCTGTGTGATGAAGCATCCAATGTGGTACCCCTACGACCCTAGAGGGGTACGGGTTTATTGATTGATTTCAGGACAAAATACAATCAAATATATATTTGTTTAAATAATGTGTACAAAATATACAAAAAAGTGTACACTTCTACAGGTTATGTGTGTGCATACCAGGAAGTATTTATTCTAATGTTCACTCTCAAACTCCCACTAAATTTCTTTCGTAGCAGGTCAAGTAGCTAATAATTTCTTGCAGGATCTGGCATCGAGAAAGGGAATTCGTTGTGTCGCTGTTTTATTTGCGCCACTTGCCGACACTACCGACGGCATGAGGAATTATGTATATCAAGCCAGTGTTTCTGTCGTAAAGATAGAAGTTTAACGATTCCAGAATCAGCTTATTATAAATGTTCAGTATAACAACTCATTACGAATCATTATAGAAACGTTATGATAATTGTACACTCAACTGAACATTTATATAAGCATATTTGTTGAGTTTATATAACTTATTACAAACTGGCATACTGTGAGAAGTTATCTCATTGAAAAACTAAAGAAATACCAACTTATTCTTGAAACTGCAATATTTCCGTTAAATCTTCACAGTTTATATATATATATATATATATATATATATATATATATATATATATATATATATATATATATATATATATATATATATATATATATATATATATATATATATATATATATATATATTTATTGTTTCTATTATTTCCAGTACCGTAGCTCAGTGGTTCTCAGTATGGGCTATATGTCCCCTGGGTACCACAACGTTTTGCGGGGGGACCACAAAGACAATTTTGGAAAATGAGGGCCAAGAATACGTATGAATGGGCAATAGAAAGGTAAATATTTTTAATATTTGCCTCGAAAGGGTAGAGTGTCATAAGAAAAAAGGTTCACAACCTATGCCTTAACCTCTCATATAAACGTGTATTCGCCAATAGTTTTAGTTGTCTCTTTTGGTTTCAAATATTATTCAAGCTTACAGAAGGAATAATAGGGAAGTCGAGGCACACAAAAGCATGCCACCATTTATTTAGAGTAATTTCTGTTTTATTTGTAGCTACACAAATCAACCGTGTTTTCTCAAACACTCAGTACAATACACAGTATTATGCGATTGTAGACCAACATTATTATATGTTTGGTGGTAGAGATATGCAACAGGTACATTTGATGATTCTATATTGTTGCAGACGTGAAAGAACTTTTAGAAACGTTAATATTACCTGAGTCCTCGTCTTCTCTCATGCATCACCAGGTTTTTCTTTCAAACAAATGTCAAGGCTATGTGTGGGGAGAAACGTTCTATTTAACCACACGGGGTGAAGTAAAGACAAGGGAAAATGAATTTGCAAGAAAGATTATTTCAATAGTAAAGTAGCGATATGCTGTTCAATAGAACAATGTTGAAAGCACAATGAACAGATACAATGTGTAGTGAAAATATATTGAACGAGGTAATTTAAAAAGAGAGTTACTCACATGCATGTGATTCTGGAAAGTTCCGAAGAACATATAATGTGGTCTGTATTTTATAGACACATCATGAGAAAAGGAAAGATGGAGCACATCTTGACAATATGCATGCAGAAGCTTAAAAGTAGATGGGGAAGACCACGAGTAATACTGCACGGCTTGGATTTGTAGCCGTGAAAGCCTTATGTTATTGTGGTGTTGAGAGCATTGTGAGCATACTGATATCGGAAATTATTGATATCACATGAAGCAAAGTATCACAGGAAACAAAGTGCTACGGATATACATGATAACCAACTTCACATGGTATCGAATAAGGTAAAGGTATGTCCCATGGCAGCAACCTGCCGACGGGAATGAAGATAACTTTTCATGTACTAAGCCGCAGCAACTATTAGGCGGGGTGGCCAGTTCCCTTCCTTACTGTCCTTACCTCCCCTAACTCATGAGTCAGGTACTCATTTACAGCGGAGTCGACTGGGGAGTGGTCGTGTCAAGCGAGAAATCACAACTTGGATGTTTTTTTGTATGGATTACATTAACTCTAAAAATCAATACAAAAAAATACCAGAGCAAAGTCAAATGAGTCATTGGGAAGGCTTGGTTTTCCACTAAGACGTACGTCTTATGTTGTAGACGGACATGGCTCTTACTGAATATTACTGAGTTTTTCAAACGTTTTTTAGATATACTAATGAAAACAATAAACCACTGACAATTTTACCCTCATAGCAAGAACATGTATATAGTATAAGGGAACTCCACGATTGTAATGTTTACACACTTACTGTGATACATCAGTAATAGTGGTTCTCAACTTGGGCCACATGACGCACCTGGAGACTACGGAGAATTGCTGGGGACTGGGCCATGGGAAGGAAAATAAAGTGGATGAGCCGCAGATCTGTCCTTTGGGAGCCGCATAGAGGTAACTATTTCGGAAGATTACTATTAGATTGAACGCTGAACAATAAGTTGTATACTTGAAACTCAATAAGCTTTACTGACTCACAAAGAAATTCAATGACCATGTGTTTTTAGATACCATAGGTGGAACACAAAATGCTACCAATGCCAACAACAAAACATCTTATCCAAAGTATCTTCATTCCAACCATGTGCTACCAATGTCAAACATGGTCCTTAACAACAAAACATAAGAGGCAACTGGTTACAACAGAGGCGAGATGTCTGAGAAAAGCCACAGGAGTGACCAGAAGACACATAATTAGAAACGATGTCATAAGAGAAAGAGTGGGTATCATATCAATTCTACAATACATACAAAACCAACAGATACATTGGTTTGGTCATCTGGAAAGAATGCCGTGTGATTCATTAGTTTATAAAGCATATATGAAGAGAGGAGAAGCAGAAAGAAGAGCCAAGGTAGACCTAGAGTACGCTGCATCGACAACATCAAAGAGATTACACGAACACCAAATAACATTATCTGAAGCTGCCATAAAAGGGAGAATAAGAACATTGTATCTCCCTCGACACCCGTAAAGGGTAAAAGAGGAAGGAAAGAAGAAGAAGATATGTGGAATAAAAGTAAATTTCTCCTAGAAGAGGGCCACTGATCAAACAAAGAGAAGAACCACTGCTGCAACATATGCGGTGGTGACGGAACTACTGAAAACAGAGGGCAGTAGCCAGACGACTAAACTAGTAATCGCACTCGCGAACTCGTGATGATGATGAATATCATAAAATAGACATATTGCTCTGGAATTATCATACTTCGTGCTCTACAACCCCCATAGAAATCATCATGTTGATGTCTGATGAGTGTAGTGATAATGATTCTCACAGCCTGTATTCGATTTTCTCGATTGGCACTATCTGACATTATTGAAATACTGAAGCTCATTACATGTTATTTCTCTGTAATTCTCACTTATTTTAGGGAGTGCAATGTTCTTTCAAACAAATAAAACATATTGAGCATTTTAGTAGACATGTTTTACTAGCGAAGACCAACCTTGGAGGTAGAGTTTAGGTAAGGTTAGAAAGAGGTAGAAAGAGATACAAATGAGATAGAATTATCATGAGATAGACTGGATAGATTCTGTCAAAGTGCACCACCATGTCAAATGACAATGTTGGAGATCTGTTGCATCCAACTTTGGAAGTAGAGACATCAGCTAATGATGATGATGATGATAAATGTCAATTATATAAAGTAATGATGATAATCATCGTCGTATATTATGATAACACACATGTTTAACTAATGAAGTATAGAACGATATCGTCTTCTTCCTGATCAATACTAAAATGAACGACACTGAGAAATGTGGAATGATCACATTTAACATTGTTGTATGTAAGAAAATACAAGTAAACATCAACCTAAAGCAATGATCAGACTTTCGTATTATATTCATACCCAGAGATTCTAGAAATGCTTAGAGATTCAGAAAAAAATAAATTGAAACCCTAAAAGCGAGGAGAAACATTGAGAATAAGTCACAAAGAAAAAAGTCAAAAACATTACTTATATGACACCTAACAGTCTTTTTCTGCATTTACTATACTGTATTAAAAAAACCACGAATTCTGCGAATCTCCTATAGAAAGCATAAGATTAAGGTGTACGTAAGAAATATATAGTGATATATACACGTCCACAAGAACTATTATTTGCAATAGTGAAACGACCAAAACGTGCATGATTTGGACATTATGCCATGATTCCTTGTCGCAAACAATACTGCAGGGAACCGTCAAAGGCGGAAAAAGCTAAGAGGGTCAAATGAAAGTATGGACAGACAATACCAAGGACTTCACAAGACGAGATTTTTCCTTACTCGTCCGCATCGTTGCAAAAAGAAATCACTGGACAACTCTGTGTGTTGATGCATTCAATGTGGTACCCTTACAGCTCTAACGAGTTACGGTATTATAGGATAGATAGATGACCCATTAGCCACGTTCGACCCCACCGCTCCATTCATCATCATTATCATCACCATCTCTATCGTAACCCAAGCTCATGCAGTCTTCGTCACATCCAACTAACTGTTACCCTCTTGAGATTTATTTTCTGTTTCTACCTGTTGACTGCGCATACGTTTATTACATCTGTCTGCGCTTTTTTTTTCTAAATAGCGTTGATGAGAGTGCTCCAGGAGTACAATGCAAATTCCAGATTCTGGAGATACCAAGTTTTCCCATTTATTATCATTAAAGTGAACGCATGTTTATTTCTACTTCTTCTCTTCTATTTTGATTCTTAAATATCTGCAAATTAGCGGCAACTACTGTTGTCAAATAACGAAATAAGTTGCAGCCTAGTTCACATCCTGACTGCAATATCTACCACTTTCGATATGACACTTCAAACTCCATGCCAATTTTTTGGGAAAATGACTTTTAAGGGATGGGGCAGCTACCCCCCCCTTTAAAAAAAAAAGAAATTCGTGATTTATTTGAGATAGTTAGATAATTGGCATGTTGCATATGCGCCATTACAAAGTTCTGTGATATTTTTCAAATCAATTTGCTATGTTGTATACATGTCATTACAAAGTTATGTGATAGTTTTCACATCAATTTGGTATGTTGTATACATGTCATTACAAAGTTCTGTGATAGTTTTCACATCAATTTGGTATGTTGTATACATGTCATTACAAAGTTATGTGATAGTTTTCACTGCAATTTGTCATTTTGTATAAATGTCATTAAAATGTTATGTGATAGTTTACACACTAAATTCATTTAGATATTTTATTATGTCTGCTGTTACGATGTCACTGTATTTAGCCTTTCCACATTTAATTGTTCTTTTGACTTTTTCTACTTCTGATATTTGCTTAAACTAAGCCTTATATACTTCGGTTCTTTGCTTTTCTAATGGTCTCCGGCAACATTTTGACTCTGCAGTCACGATTTTGTACATTTACTATACTAATTATCAGTTAGATGTAGACGTACTTAGTTATACAATTTTCTCTGCAATTTCAGCTATTATTATTTGGGCTACGGAGTTACGTGCTATGTGTGATACTCTCAGCACTTATGATACTGCTATGTTCAGTGTGACGGAATACATTTAAGACAATCCAACTACAATGAAGTTAATCATCTGTGCATTTAAACCCTTGGAGCTAGTTAAAATTTAGTCTACACATTCAGTCTATATTGACAGATTTTCTAAACCATTTAATAAGTCGTAGAAAGTGTGTGCTGTTTCTACTTGTTGGTACGTTTAATGAACATTATGTTAAACAGATATCAAATACCAATTAATTTCCAACAAATAAGTACCAACAAATATAAATTAACATTACAAGTGAATTAGTAATGCCAATTACTAGGAAAACTAGAGAACCGCAAACCAGTACGTTTAGAAAATATGTATCTCTAAGGTATATAATGTCAGCGGTTTTCAAAATGAGAGTGCGTCCTTCTACCGGGATATGAGGTGATACCGAGGTGGCGACGAACTATTTGGGAACTTGTTGTATGATTGATATGACAAGATTGTTCACATGATTGCTTTTCTGTTAAAATATTAGCATGTTTCCACACACACAAAATTTAAGAAAAAATAATAAACAATGAAAATATTGTCCCAAACTACTTTTATAACCATAGTTAATTTGATTATGTACTAATGAAAATCTCTTACTAACGAAAAGAGCAAATATATTTTTTGCCACACTGTGACGCATTCCATGTTGACCTGTTCCCTCCCCACCCCCAAATAATTATGTGTAAAGTTATATTATATGCTAGAAGAAATACACAGCGTTGCCAGCGTGACTAAAAATAGGATAGATGTGAATCTATTCGATAAATTAGCGGTGATTGTGATATGTTTCAGTTACTACAAGCTAGCGCTACGAGATAGTATAGACCTACACTCTGATTTCAAGGAATACCTTTAAAATAACAATAACACAAAATAATAGCAGCGAGTTATTAATAAAATGCATCAAAGACCTGGTTTTCTATGCCTATGTTAAAAATTAAAAAATAATAATATTTAAGTCAATGTTTCAGGGGATCAAAATCTGAACAACCTTTATCTATAGAACCAATGTCCAATGCTCTATTGACTTTGCTAATCAATAGAGCATTGGACATTGGTTCATTGACTTTGCTACGGAGATAGTA
The DNA here is from genome assembly GCA_034231615.1 of Meghimatium bilineatum. Taxonomy (NCBI): domain Eukaryota; kingdom Metazoa; phylum Mollusca; class Gastropoda; order Stylommatophora; family Philomycidae; genus Meghimatium; species Meghimatium bilineatum. The sequence goes on along the minus strand of CM067299.1, from coordinate 29,931,072 downwards.
TAGTTCAGATGGTGAAATTGTCTACTTATGTATGTTTTGTAATTCTCTACGCAAGAGTTTCTTTGAATGAAATTTTCTGGTGTCACTTTGAAACAGATGCAAAATGTTCCATTTGATCTAATCAACTACCAAACGAAATAGCAGAATAGATAGTGGGATTACATTTCATATAGAAATACATCGTCACCATTAATTGAAACGGAGTAAAACCCGGTATTTATTAAATAAACTTTGATCCATTACAGACAAATGTTAACATTATGCGAATTATGGACGTGTCTAGTTTGCAGTGATGATGATCCGACGACTAACTAACCAAAGTAATTCATAGACATGATTTGACAGCCAAACCGTTGCCACACAATCTTTTCTACTCACTGAAAGTTGTAACATGAGTTGTAAACATCAATATGAGTTGTAAACTATGTGAAAATACGCTATTTGATTACTAGATATTCCAAGTTCCTTAGATGATCTTCAAGCAGACCACAATGTGCTTATTTTGTACACAGAGTTTCATTACTTATCAAAAGGAAAGATTGTGTCTGTTGTATGAGCTGGGGTCGGAAGTGTGAATGTTTGTAATAAGCCAAGAAATGTATATGGTGCTTTCACTGACAATAACATTGTTTTGTTTTCTTTGGCTTACCTGACTAATATTTTTAACAAGAATAACTTGTACCTGAAGCATATATATATATATATATATATATATATATATAAAGAGAGATAGAGAGAGAGAGAGAAAGATATGTATGATGTATGTAAGATTTATCAGATGTACAGATGGAGGAATCTCCACATATGTATGTTGTATGTAAGATTTATCAGATGTACAGATGGAGGAATCTCCACATATGTATGTTGTATGTAAGATTTATCAGATGTACAGATGGAGGAATCTCCACATATGTATGTTGTATGTAAGATTTATCAGATGTACAGATGGAGGAATCTCCACATATGTATGTTGTATGTAAGATTTATCAGATGTACAGATGGAGGAATCTCCACATATGTATGTTGTATGTAAGATTTATCAGATGTACAGATGGAGGAATCTCCACATATGTATGTTGTATGTAAGATTTATCAGATGTACAGATGGAGGAATCTCCACATATGTATGTTGTATGTAAGATTTATCAGATGTACAGATGGAGGAATCTCCACATATGTATGTTGTATGTAAGATTTATCAGATGTACAGATGGAGGAATCTCCACATATGTATGTTGTATGTAAGATTTATCAGATGTACAGATGGAGGAATCTCCACATATGTATGTTGTATGTAAGATTTATCAGATGTACAGATGGAGGAATCTCCACATATGTATGTTGTATGTAAGATTTATCAGATGTACAGGTGGAGGAATCTCCACATATGTATGTTGTATGTAAGATTTATCAGATGTACAGATGGAGGAATCTCCACATATGTATGTTGTATGTAAGATTTATCAGATGTACAGATGGAGGAATCTCCACATATGTATGTTGTATGTAAGATTTATCAGATGTACAGATGGAGGAATCTCCACATATGTATGTTGTATGTAAGATTTATCAGATGTACAGATGGAGGAATCTCCACATATGTATGTTGCATGTAAGATTTATCAGATGTACAGATGGAGGAATCTCCACATATGTATGTTGTATGTAAGATTTATCAGATGTACAGATGGAGGAATCTCCACATATGTATGTTGTATGTAAGATTTATCAGATGTACAGATGGAGGAATCTCCACATATGTATGTTGTATGTAAGATTTATCAGATGTACAGATGGAGGAATCTCCACATATGTATGTTGTATGTAAGATTTATCAGATGTACAGATGGAGGAATCTCCACATATGTATGTTGTATGTAAGATTTATCAGATGTACAGATGGAGGAATCTCCACATATGTATGATGTATGTAAGATTTATCAGATGTACAGATGGAGGAATCTCCACATATGTATGTTGTATGTAAGATTTATCAGATGTACAGATGGAGGAATCTCCACATATGTATGTTGTATGTAAGATTTATCAGATGTACAGATGGAGGAATCTCCACATATGTATGTTGTATGTAAGATTTAT